>PVHY01005054.1:0-86509 GCA_004024945.1 Uropsilus gracilis
GCCCCACCCCGCCCCACCCCGCCCCACCCCACCCTGCCCTGCCATGCCTGATGTGTCTGTGTAACTGCTAGAACCAATAAAGAGCCTATGTAGATTGGTGAGCCTAATGCTTGCACTACAATTGGCATCATATACAGGATGTTTATCTTACAGGTGGGGAAAACTTAAAAGCAAGAGAGAGGGTTGATAATTTTATGGTTGGTTGATTAAATAATAACTCCACCTCTCCTCAAAACGAACAAAAACAAGAGGCAGGGAAACATCTTTAAGGTAAAATATTCTAAAACTGTCAATTCTAATTCATCAGATTGTCTTGTTGGGGTAAATCAAAAAGTCTATATTTATGTTTCATTACTTTTTTTATATACTGTTACAAGACATCTTACATTTTGAAAATTTGTATGAGCAGCAAATTTGAAAGTTTTTTCATACACATACTTGATATTTTGACTAGAAGCTATCATGATAGCCTTTGTATAAATGATACTAGATCTTTTAAAAATATGTTTTTGATGAATTTGACAAGTAGCAGTTACTAAGCAAAACACCAACAGTGATAAACACTCCAATTTCAACTTGTCAAAACCTAACTAAAGACTGAAAGGAAGCTCATGATAGGAAACATCTGTTCTCTTTCCAGGCCTATTGAGAGATGATGAGGATACACCTTTTTAATAAGTAAATAAATAAATCATAAATTCTAAAAGTTTTTTTTAAATTACAGTACCTTTGAACTAAAGAGTGACAATTATTCTAAAAATGAGACAGCTGTTCACAAAACATTCTTAGGTCTGACTATTAGGATTTTCAGGTCTAGTCCCATTGTCACCCAAACCTCCACACATCCATGCCTGATTTCATCTCCTTTCTTTGTTCCTAGTTGGATAGCTCTTAAGTTGGGTGGTTTAATTAAGTGGTTATTGCTTTTATAATTTGTTATATTTGGCAGTCATATATTTCTGATAAAAAAATAGTGTTTTGAGTTGCAACTTCTGTATGTTACTGATAAACTCCAGTTTTGAAAACTGAATTCAAAAAGTGGGAAAAAAATTAAAAATCTCAGTAATGCTATATTGACTACATGTAAAAATGATGCTATTTGGACATACTAAATTCAGAGTCATTAAAGTTGACTCTACTTCCTTATTTATATATTTTTAATGTGTTGAAATGTTTAGTTGTCTTGAATTCATTTCTGTGCAATAGTGCTGGTCTAAAGTACTCTTCCACTGAAACGATGTGAAATATATATAAATAAATAAATAAAAATAAATAAAAAAAATAAAGTACTCTTCCATCACACTGGCTGGATGATGGATTTGTCTTTTGTAGGTTCAGCCTATTGCCACTCTGCACACCCATGAGCATTTCCATGAACCTCTCCAACTCCCACATTTCATCAATCTTTCTCCTTTACTTTTCATTAAAGAAAACTAAAAATATGTTTGTAGTTAGAAATTCCTCTCTACTCTTCCTTTTGAATTAAAGTTCTAATCGTGAGCACCAAAAATCAATTGAAACATCTTAAGTGGGAGGGGAAATATATTAAAAGATACCAAGTTCTTTGTAGAATAAAAAGCTCAATAATTTCTATCAAATGAATGATATGAATAAAAGAATGGATGCATACTAAGAATTATTAATATAAACTTTTATTATTTGAGTTATCAATTTTCTTTGCTGCTTAGTTCTTATTTTGGTGAATAACAAGAACAATCAGAGTGAAAAAACACAAATAATTAATCATGCTGGTAATTTAGTATTCATTTACTTGTTATCTGATTATACCAGGAAATCCAGATAGAAAATAATAGTGCCTATTCATTTACAAATTTCTTTATGGAAACATTTTTGATTATAGGAAACTGAATCATTTAAACTCAGGTAAGGGTGTAAGTAGGCAAGAGTAAACAACGCTTTAATAAGTGTGTGCTTTTTTTTGATAGTGTGCTTTTTTTAAAAGTGCTAGAATTTTTAAAATTAATAACTACCTTTTATAAAACAAACTTCTAAAAACAAATTTTATGATTGCTTTTAAAAGTTAATATCTAAGAAAAAAATTAATACCTGATGGGAAAATTGAGCAGAAGATCAATGGAGAAGTGAAGAGGCAGTGTGAATCTGAATATTTTACACCAGCATCATTCCTTAGAAATAGAATTCAAGCCAACAACAAAGCTAACATTTACTGTCAAAAAAACAAGTGTATAAATTGTTTAAATGGTTTTCCAATAACTTCATTGATATCAGTATTTTTATTTAAATTTAAATAAATTAAAAATGTTGTCTGTCTTACTTGGTATGTTTCAAGTGATGAGTAGCCTCATAAGACTAGTAGTTCCCACACTGCTGAAAAACTGGAAGTGACAGAGACAGCCTTACACAGGGAAGCATTATGAAACCCCATACAGATATAGAAAATGGCGAGGTGCATAAAATGTGTAAGCTAGATAATCAAATGCAGAGTGATGTGATGCTGAATTTGTTAAAATCTATATTTGCTCAATATTAAACTCTTTTCAGTTACAATAAATGGATCAAGGATTGAGTATGATTTGAGGCAAATTTTCAAATCTTTTAAAATGTCTCAAGTAGGAGTTCCAAGAAATCTTAGATAATTCTTGTATATCATCTACTCTATTTTACTTTGTAATGAAGTATATCCAGAAATACTATATCCACTTATCCAAAATCTCAGCTAGTGGCAAAAATGCAGAACCAGACTCAAGTTTCAGTGATTTTACTATTCCATCAAATAAAAGATCATAGAATTATAAATGTTCTGCAAATACACAATTGTAACCCACTTACCTTAGACAGAATCTAGTATTTTAACTATTGAATTACTTTAATACTTGAAGTTATGCTTGTCACAGGAAAGCAACTCTACCAGGCTAAGAAGATTGGCCTTATGGGGTGTTTCTAGCCTCAAAACATAATAAATAAAAAAGGCAGGAACAAACTTTTGGAGGTGATGTATTGATTTATATTATGTTGGTCCTAAGAGTAACATTAATGGCTACAAAATTTTCAAAATAAAAATCCAAGTTTGACATGAATAAATGAATAAATTCCTCTTTAATAAAAACCTACCATTTGAAGTTAAATTTTAGTCTTGAGCATAACAAACCATGTGTAATATCCATTGTATATAAGAAAACTTATTTCTTGAACAGGAATACTTTATCTGATAAACTCATGAATACACTGCCATTCCCAATCCAAGCTAAGTGATAAAACAAAGCTTGCCTTTTTTGACTTTGCAGGTGAACTTCAGTTTTTGTGATTTAAATGACTATGTTACCCACTTGTATTTACTTCTACATCTTATGTATACCAGAATAAAATATTGCAACAAATTTTTTCTGCCTTTAGAGAATAACCAGTGGTATGTCTTCATTTTGTACTAAACTGGACATGTTCACAGCCTTCAAGTATCTCATCCGTAAATATATACTGTGTTATCTATGCTACCTTTGCAAAAGGTCACATCACCTTTCTCCCTGTGTCTCTATCTCTCTGTTTTCAAAATTTCTTCCTTGAGTTAAGACACAATCTTAGTCCTTTTTGACCTGATCTTAATTATATCTGCAAAGACCTTATTTCCAAATAAGGTCACATTCACATTTACAAGGAGTTAGGAGTCAACATGTCACTTTAGGAGGACACGATTCAACTACAACATTGCCCAAAATGTTAGCATCTGCTGGCATTACATTTTCTAGAGTTTAATTTTTCTAACTTGAAGTGTCTGCAGTTATATAATTGTCATCTTGGAAGTACCCTAAGAAATATTTAGATGCCTATATCATTCTTTGTACCACCTACCAAAAGTCAAACATTGTTCTCAGCACAATACCAATATATAGTATTTCATTTAATCTTCACTCTGCACTAACATTACTCCCATGTTACATAGAATGTAATTAAGTGTTGTGAACTAAGCTGAGTCAATTAGATCATTCACAATTATTGGATTGTTTTAGATAGTTATAGTTAGATATCATTTAAAATCAAGTTTTCTACAGGTGCCATGAATTATAAACACATTGCCTAGTGAATTTCACTTTATTAATAGCAAGCAGACACAAAAATAGTCATAATATTTGCTATGTATACTTAACAAAACTCCTAATCTCTTTTAACGCATTGACAGCACATATGAAAGTTTCATTCAATGCAAAAATGGCAATATTGCAGGGAGAGTAGCACAAATCTGTTAACTTCTTATTGGATTCAAATAAGAAAATCCTCCAATGAGCCTCCTGATACAACATTTCCAGAAGTCTTAGCTCTTAGAGTATCATTCTGGTAGCTACATACCACTAGAAAGACTACATTCAAGTATCTTTCTTACAAGAACATTCATTTTTGTGTATTATTTCTACACAATATATATCTTGAACACTTTCCTTCCACCAAAGAAAGTCATGCATTGTTAATTATTCCACTGGTATGGTATTGATAAAAACAAAGTATAAACTAAGCATACCCAAATATCACACAGTTTCACTTGAGACTGAGCTAAAGATAACGTCTGTAAATGCATCTTGACCCCTGGAACTTTGTCTTAATAGCCAAAAACCCCACTCTTCTCTTTTTTGGCTAAGCCATTGGGGCCAGGTAGTCTATTGCTTCTAAAGGACAGAACCTTAGCTGAACCAGAAATACTGCCTGCCACAAGGTTCTAGTAAAGAGAAGTGAAACTGGATAAACTAAACCTGGGAATAAGCAAGTTTAAAATTTAACTATCTCAGTGATTATATAGTCTCATACAGTGGCTTATGATTTACTGATTGAAACCATTTTCCACAAATCAATAGTTTTCTTACAGTCATCATAATCCTAGGAAATTCATTCATTATCCAGGAGATTCTGACAAATATTTGCTGCAGGATTTTCGAATGCATTTCATGTCCTTAATCTCCATTTCCCCAGAGCAAGAGGACTTATGCTTAAGTAGACCTTGGTATAATAACCTGAGTCTCAATATGTAAACATTGGCAATCTACAATTTTGTCTTTCTATCAGAAAACAGAGTAGCTCCAGTGTTCACTTCTTGTATGTTCTCCTTATCTCTTATTTTAAGAGAATGTAATTGCTTTTTAGAGGACATTGACTTTTATTTACTTCTTTCCAAATTTCCCTTTTTGGTAAAGATTCAGTCACTTAACAGTATAAAGATCAACTTAAACATACACAGGAAGATGATATTAGCTTGTGAGGACTAACATAACAAATCATCACACACTTGGCAGCTTCAACAACAGAAGTAAATTTTCACACAATTCTGGAGGACAGAAGTTTGAGATCAAAATGATGGCAGGTTTTGGTTCATCTGAGGCCTGTCTGTGGCTCTCTTTTTATCTAGTCATGTCTGGTTCTGTGTTAATTCTGGTCCAGCTACCTTTTACTATAAGATTTTGAAATATGTTGAATTGGAATCTACTCTTATGATCCAGTTTTACTTTATCTCTTTAAAGGCCCTAATTGAAAATGCAGTTGTGTTCAGAAGCATTGCGGGCTAGCCTTCTACAAAGGAACGTTAAAGGGAGATAATTCACTTCATAAGAAACATGCTATTACATGGTTTCAACTCCTTTACTCTCATAAAGTAAAATCTCTGAGACCATCAATCAATAAATACATCATGCAATAAATATTTTTTCAACTGCTACTAATAATGCTAAGTATGATTACTTTGAAATTAGATAACCAAGTTGTCATTAATAATCACATGTCAAGATGAAATGCCTGAATGGGTATGTCTTATAAACCATCCTCCTTTGCACATATCAAATTCACATGATTGGATTAAATTATAAATGTTTTCCTTCATATTTTCCCATCACAGCACTCTATCAGTCTGATCAAATAAATAGCCCTACAGCGAATTTCTTCCTCTATTACGCCTCCTCACTCAAATATTTACCCTAATGTATGCATACTCCCCACTGTCTTACGTTTTTACATTATTGTGCTTCATGTACAACCACAACATTATCTCATTGGTATTTCCCTTAGCTTCATAACCGCCTTTGCAATATGCAGAAGTCACTCCTTTGAACCACCCTTTTAGATTTCTGTTCAGTCACTGTCTCCTTGCTGTCTTCCTGTTCCTAGTTTTCTCCTTAAGGGAGAACATGCTCATGGTTCCTACTTGTACGTGAGGCTAACTAGTGGAAAAATCTCTTACTAGCCCGCTGTCACTTCTGCAATGAGAAAAATGTGACTTCGGGGGTACAATGAACAAAAGAATATGTGGACATCAGTTTCTTCCTGAAACTGCGCACTAAGATAAGCTCTATGACTTGTTTCATGTTCAGCGTTTGCCAGCCTGTCATTTGCTGATTGACGTATATCAAAAGGTACTAGGCCAGATTTCTCATCTTAGATGCATTCATAGAAAAATCTTTGCATGTATCAAAAGACTAAGAATCTTTTATTATAATATATCTCAGTGCCTTAGAAACAGAATAGGAATAAAATATGGGAGATTAGTAGAGATAAAATGACCCCCATAAATTTTTTTCTGTGTGATCAATATTGCAAAATGAAGTTGTTACATTTGTTTTATTTTATTTTATTTTGCCATGTACTGGACAATTTTTATGTCTCAATTATCTCAAATGGGATAATAACATTCCTAAAAGAGTATATCATGCATACCTAACAATGGTGATAACTTTGTCCATAAGAAAGTTTATTGTAAATCCAACGAGCAGTCCAACCTTAGTGAAAATAATAATTACATTCTCTATTATGTTTTCTACCTACAGGATCTCTCTAGAAAAAACTGCATTTCATGAAGTCAGAACTCCTGAAGGCAATTTCAATCTAAAGAAAGATTAGTCTAAAGTAAATTGAACCATGACACTGGTACTGAAGTGTGAGTGTGTGTGTGGTTTGTATATGTGTGTCTTAACTGTCAGGTTCTCTGCCTCTGAAATTTAGTTATCATATTTACTTTTTTATAGTTCTTAAATTTTCATAAAACTTTGAGCAGATAAGAAATATTTCATAGTTGTTATCTTGCGAATAGTGTATAAAAATTCTCAGAAATTATGCGACAATAATTTTTACTTATAGAAGGATTTTTATGTCATAGTGTCCACCTTGTTTTTCTTCAGTTTTCTCAGGTGGTAAAAAGAGCAGATCGACATGAATGACCTTGACAAAAATACCTTTGGAAATTTAGTAAATTCACTTTTATCAACCAAATACACTCAAACACCTACAATTTTCAGACTTATTTTTCTTAATACTTTTTTGAAAAATTTATCTTTCATATTCAACAAAAATATGTTCTAAAACCAAAATATAGACTATTTCAAGAATAGAAATTGAGTTAGAAATTTATAATTCATTGCTATATCTTATTATTCAAAATGTAATATGAGTGAACTGAAGGGAAATATGCAATGCTTACTTTACTGACTTAACATAATCTAATGTGACTGAGCAATTCTCAGATATATTCTAGATTTCTAAGAAAGTCATTCACAGTACTGCAGTCCAATAGTGAAATCATCTTGGTAAACATCATTTTTACATTCAGGTATCTCAATATTGTCTAAAGAACACCCTCTTTTTAAAGATTCCAGAATTGAACTACTTGTTAGGCCAACTAGTTTTCTCTGATTATTAAGTAGGATGATAAACTGAAGTAATTGTAAGAAATGATATTGAACCTAACAGTAAAATGTAGTAAGATGGTACACAAAACAATAGAGAAGCTCTGCTTTGATTAGAATTGTGAACATTAAAGCTCAACAGATCTAAAATCACAGAGTTCCTCCTATTGTATAACTTCAGACATATACCAACAATAACAAATTTTCCAGTGAGATGTTTATCTCTAGGTCACGTTGTTGCCTATGCATTCTATTACCAGTACTTTTTGATCCTAGTCCTTTCTTGGTTTCCTTAAATGGAAGTCAAGCATCTGACAAAAAAGCAAACCTTTGGAATATTTAAAGCAATTTTTCTCCTCTTCAGGGTATTAACAGATTTGAATCTTCCTAGCATACCTCCAACAGTTTATACTGGCAGCAGCGTAGTTTCAAACAGCAGATGGTTACTTGCATATCATAGATAAGGGGTGAAAAGTCAATGATACACCAACTGGGATTGCAGTTCTGGGAAAACTTGCAAATTTTAGCAAAGCCTGTGGAGATTGAGTGTTTATGAGCAACGAGGAAAGGAAGAATGAACAGGGGGCCAAAATAATAATACAAAATACAAAGAAGGGAAAGATTCATTTGCCAGGTGGTATGAGTCTGTCGATTTTCCCCTGAGGAGAGAATAAATGTATTTGTTGATTGTGTTGCTGCATACTGTGTGCACCCTCAGAAGTGCAGCATGGACAGAGTTTATAATGAGGCAAGGAGAGAGACTCATCATGTGTTCATGGTTGAGAATATCTTAGCTCCACATTTAGTAGATGGCTCCCCTCTGCATACACAATCAAGCTCATGCTCCTCAGCTTAGCTATTCTGTCTACTCAGTTGATCTAGTATCGTATTTTCCTCCATCTCATCATTAATCTCTACCAATTATATAAGCTTATTAATAAACATACATCTCTGCAGTGCAGTGTAATGGTCCAATTTTTTCACAGCTTTAAGTGAACATCTAAATATATGAGTAAGATTTGGAATAAGTTAGAAACTAAACAACTCATTACATTTCAGTGCAGTTGCAAATAATCTTCCATAGCTCATTTGACTCCCATTGTGTTATCGAATCTCTATTATTTCCTCATCAGCAAGGAGGGATGATAATATTACCTGCTTCATGGGTTGTTTGGGGGAATTTAATGATAAACATCAAACACTGGAAAAGTAAGTACACTTGGTTACTCGGTGTTAGTGTTTAGTATTGTCATCTAAAATGATTTACTGTGTATGGATGCCGTTACTACAGACATTTTTCTCTCCTATAAAATTCCGTTTCCCTCCTAGCGCAACAGATAATTTCTTTAAATAATTATAGCTATCATTTAGTATTTACCATGTACCAGGCATTAGTCTAAGTACTTTATATGTATTAACACATTTAATCCTCACCACAATGCTGTGATGAAGGTTCTGATATTATCCCTATTTTACTTGTGAGGAAATGGAGGCTCAGTGAAGGAAAAGCATTGCCCTAGGGCAGCGTGGTTAAAAACTAAGAGCTCAGTGTCAAGCTCTTCATCACTTTTGCACACATGGCTGTCTATGTTTGTTACCTTGGTTTCCTATCTCTTGGAACTTTGTTTCAGTCCCTAATGTGACTGAGCTACTCACCTGTCCTTTGACTTAATAACATCCCATGATATCTTGCCTTGTAGTTCTCTCCTCCCTTTTAAGTATTTTAAATGTCTCCCATTTCACTGAGTTTTCTGCTGTGTTCTTAAGAAATAATTTTCTTTTGTCTTTCCAGTAAACAAATGTGATTCTGTTAGTAAGTTCATCCTCAGGTTTGGAATATTCTCATTGCTCCCTTTTAAATTATTCTGAACTTTATGGAGACAAAAATCTGTGAAGGTGAGGTCTCAATCAGTAGTTATATCTATATTCTAACCTGTTTTTCCTCTGTTTCCACCACTCCACCAAAACTGCTCTCTGGAAGTATCCAGGACCCAGGTCCTTTCCTTAGGGTGGGAGTGGTCTATAAAAACAGATTCCACAATAACGTTGCTCCAGACAGGGAGTGAACAAGAATAAACACCAGGGAAGACAGTATAAAGCACTTATGTAAAAGAATTAATGTTCATTATTTTACTTCTTTAATAAGTCCTTCAAGAACTACTCCTGATTATTTAGCAATTGAGTGGTTCTCTTTTATATAAAATGTTATCAACATCTTTAGAATAGCTTTTAATTTTGCCATATTCGAGAATTATTTTGCCTTCATTCCTTAGCAATTGCTTCATTTCCTTAGCATTGTCCATTTCCTTCATTTCCTTAGCATTGTTCTCTTGCCCTAAATTCTACTAAACTCACAAAATTCCATGCAAATGAAATATCTAATTAGCATAATAGCATCTAATGGCCCTCAATTTCTTAAAACAATTGACATTTAAGAACTAGTAGAGTAGGTACTCATTAAACTTGGATAATTATCTATGGGCTTCTCAATTTTTTCCTAACTTTAAAATAGTCATGGTTTGAAAGTGTGTGTATGTGTACATGATAGATGATAGATAGATGGATGGATGGATGGATGGATGGATGGATGGATGGATGGATGGATGGATGGATGGATGGATAGATGGATGATAGATAGATGGATAGATAGATATAGATCTCTCTCCCTATATGTGTTTGTGTGTGTGTGTATACTTTTCAAAAAGTACCAACTGACTTAGCTACAGAGTTACATTCAGTATCTCTCTGTGAAAGATATTTCCTGATTGAAAGGACATGCACGCAGTGTCATTTTCTGACTAGATTTCAGGTTCATCTTTTTAAGAGTGACATATCTCTTATACTATCCATTATATCTAATATATAATAGACTTTCAATAATTGTTGGGTGAATACATGAATGCATGGTAATATTTACAGTATATTTAGAGTATTTTCATATTCTCTTTAGTTTCTCATTTAATAATTTTCATTTAATAATGATGGCATTCCAGAATAATATTGGAAGTTGAATTAAAAATAGTAGGAAAAGAGAAAGTGGATACAATAATAAAATTTCCTTCCTCCATTTGATTGTATTCTAGAAGCCAAGTTTAACCAGGGAACAAAAGCTAAATTTTGATGTAAACAAATTATGCTAGAACTACACTGAATTCTGCCTTAATCATGAATGTCTGTGGAAACATAACCAGTAAGATGAATAAAGAAAGTAGATGTATTGGTGTATATGGATATATATGTAAATGAATATAACAATAGTAATATTATATAGTGATTATATATTAAGACATATTGGAATACAAAATGTAAATATAAAATATATAAGGATTTTTTTAATAAAGGAACTGGCCTAGGCAGTTCTAAACTAAGTTTTAAAATTTGCAAGGCAAGACATGTGAGATCCAGTGGTTAGTTCCAGTTGAAAGCTGGTGATTTCAAGACTCAGGAAAAAAATCAGTGTTTCCAATCAAATATGAAAACAGAACAACTCCAGTACCCTTATTTTAAAGTCATAGAGAGGAATAAGTTTCTCCTAATCAAAGGAGGTTAAGTCTTTTTGCTCAATTCAGACCTTCAACTATTTGAATCATGTGCATCCACATTAGGGGGAGGAATCTGCTTTATTCAGTGTATTCATTTAACATTAATCTCATACAAAAACACCCTTACAGAACTATCCAGAGTAAAGTTTTCATCAAATATCTGTGTCCAATGGTCCAGTCAAGATACACATAACATGAACCACCACAGAATTCATCAAAGTATGGTAGGTGATAAGACAGGGGTAGAAGAAGAGCAAGAAATCTAAATAATTATTAAGAAAATTGCTAAATATAAGATTTATGACTTAGAAACTAGCAGCATAATATTTGAAACTTCATGTTAGAATATTCCATAAGTATGAAATGGCATATTAGAATAATCCTTGGCATACCATAAGTAATAAATCTTAAAGTGTATTTCTCAGTTATTAGTATGCTTAATTATATACCCTGTCCTTTAATTATGCACCTACATTTCATATTCATATTTCTCAAGCTTTCCCAAATTTAAAAATGTTTAAATTAATGTAATTATTTTTTCATGTAGTATGTATTGAGAACAAATGTATATGGGGGTTCTGTAAAGAGAATAAAAAGACCTAAAGTCAGTTTTTGTAGAACACTGTGATGACCTGTATATATGTGATAAACATTCTGACCATGGCTTGTTGTAGTACTTTATAAAATTTTTAAAAATTGGCATATTGTCCTGTTAATAAATATAGTTCTCATTCACTTTTTTCCTGTCAGATAAAATGGCAAAACACTTTTAAAACTCTTAGCAAAATAGAGTTGGGTATTGAAATGGGTATTGAAAATAAACAAACAAATGTCTATGGAGCATTAAAACAAACTATTAGCAGCCATATTTAAGGGGTTGGAAGGTAGACATCAACAGTTGCAGGTTAAGAATAATATTTAAATTGAAATTTTCTCAACCCAAAGAACACTAATTCAAAAAGACAGCTGTACTTGAACGTTTATGATAGCACTATTTACAATAGCCAGGACACAGAAACAACCCAAATGCCTCCAAACTGACGAACGGCTGAAAAAGATTTGGTACATTTACACAAGGGAATATTATTCTGCAACCAAAACTAACAAATATTATGCATTTGTAATAACATAGATGGACCTAGAGAGAATCATTTTAGCAGAAATATATCAGAAAGGAAAAGATAGAAACCATATGGTCTCACCTATAGATGGGATATAAGTATACCAAAAGCCCAAGAAAAAGTCAAAATAAATTAACAACAGAACTGGGGAAAGCAGCTGACAGGGGTGGGTGGGTGGGGGAAGGAGGAAGAAATCAGGGAAGGAAGGCGCATAAGAAGATCAAGATGAAGGGTCACGGCTGAGAAGGTGGAGGAAGAACCCTGGGGAATGAGATGATGTTTTATACACACACATACGTAAATATAAGTTAAATATAGAAATGAAATAAAAAATATATAAATACATAAATATAAGTTAAAATCCGTAATGTGTACAAAGCTATTATAGCCATGTGGTTCTGATGGGAGCATTGTAACTGTGGTAATGATAATAATACCATATTTAGGATAATGGTAATTACTGTGTCAATGTTTGTGTCCAGATTCTGTATTAGTAGTCAACACTAGAACAACTAGCACTTACTCTGTTTTTCCCACTGACCAACATTGTGAATAAGTGATTTTCAGAATCATCTTAAGCAGTTTCAGCCATGGCACTAAGTTCTTTATTTGAACTGTAGCTTTTTATGTTCATACGTTCATAGGGGACATTTGGTTATCCTAGCAAGACAGGACTAGAATTGAGGTTTAAAGAATCAGATGGCTATTTGTTGGGTAAACATTTCATCCTTGTCACCAATTGTAGTGGCAGGCATCAGGCATCAGGCTCACCAATCTGTGTAGGTTCTTTTTTGGTTTAAGAAGTTGCACAGATACATCAGGCAGAGTAGGGATAGGGCAGGGCCAGGACCAGGGCTAGGTTTATGGTGACTGGCCAGTCTCTCAGTCTCCCAGGAATCTTTACATTGTGTCTAGTCTCAGTTTCTACCATTCTCTCTTGCCCTCATACTCATGCTCTCTATACCCCTTTTTCCTTTCTCTCCTAGACCCAGGTGTGCACACTTACACATGTGCACACCCACTGGCTGCACAATCATGGGAAGATACAATACTCCAGGTGCTAGTTGTACAAGTTAATGGAGGAAACAACCTCTTATCCTGCACTATTCATAATGTTTATTTTTTTCCCTTTTCTTTCCTACTAAAATTGTAAAGGAGACACTAAGAGAAAGATGAAAAGACAAGAATTTATTCATATAAGAAATGCTTGAGAAAATGCTATTAGGTGTTAGATGCTGTAGTGAACAGTTTGGTGGAACGATTTTATCATTAGTGTGTATTCTGTTCTCATCCTGGATATATGCACAGAAAACCGAATGTTGTTCATGCTACTTAACAAAAATGGCTGAGCTGATTCCCTCACTTCTGAGGGTTTCTTTAATAGCTACATATGTGATTGATTGCAAACTTGTTTGTGTTGCTAATTTGTGTATGTACAGAAATAAATGAGATATGAGCATTGTTCTAAAGGATATAATAAGTAGTAGATTTTATTTAATATAAAATAATTATAACTTTTGAATTATAATGTAATTATTATCATACCAGGGAAATACACTGTGTTAAAGGCATTCAAGGAAACAAGATTTAATGTGAAGCTTTATATTTTTATTTCCTATTGTGTAAGAGTAGGCAGGGATTTTTCAAATTGGAAGTTTTCCTTCCTTCCTTTGATATTGAATATCTACAAAAGTTTATTAAAATTTCAATAGCAATTAGAGACATTTTGAAAGCATTATCTTTATTTAATTTCAAAACAATTGCACTTTGAAATGTATGATGGTTAAATTTTTATAACATGAAAGAATTCAAGATCTTGTTTTTATTGAACATTATAATATAGCTATTTTAGCGAAAACATCCAAGTCAGGCACTAATTAACTGCATATCAAAAGGCCCACCCAAATGAAAAGAATTTCAAATACCCCTGGAATTAAGGTAATTTATGTTTATGATTATATGTCAGAATAATTAGCCCATACCTAAATTATAGAATGAAGAATATAAATTCATGTTGCAGAAGCAATGAGCTCATGTAGCATTTAATATTTAACTGAAGAACACAGTGAAAATATATTTGCATTTATGAAAGATAGCCTAATACCTTAACTTCAAAATTTACAGTTAATTCATTTGGAAATTTCTGGATAAATTTTGTTTGCCTTTTAATATATCTAACTCTAAAAGAATAAATAATAAACATTTCTAAGATATTATGCTTTTCTCCCAACAACGACAGATCCCATAATTAAAAATATTCAGTATGTTATCTCAAATTTTATTTTTTTTCTGTTCACATAGAACATTATCCATTCTCCTAATATTTATTTTTCTTTGATTCTGCCATTTTACTAAAACCTCCTTCACAAATTTTGCTGACAAAACATATACTTCTTCCTTCTATTTTTTGTCTTTATAAACTCAGCGATTATTTTCTGCTACCTATTAATATATCCATACTATGCCAAATTTGGAAGGATAAAAACTATCTATTATACTACTATTATATATGTCCAGTGATATTCTGATAAACTGGTTCTCAAAAAAAGAAATCTGATTTATAGTGTTTGCTGATTATTTGAGTTTAAATATCCTGGAACTAGCCAATTACAGGTTATCAGACCACCTAGCAATATTGCTAAATATTTAAGAATTGGCTTTCATAAACTGGTAGTAATTGACCCAAGCACATATTGCCAGAAATCCAGGTGTCTCTATCTAGACTATTTTTGATAACTTGCAACTATTCCATGAAGTAGCATATCTTTGGGCAGATAGCCCAATTGTAAAAAGATTTTCCTTCCGTCAATCCAATACATTTGCCCTTATAATATGTTCTCTGAATTGCCATTAATCACAATTCAAAAGCTCAGCAACACAAATAGAAACTATTTGCCATATGAACATTCTTCAAAGACTTTAAGATAACTTCTGTGAATGTTCCCCCCCCCCCCCAGGTTAACATGAAAACTTGCAGCTGTTCATCATATCCCATGGTTTCCACAGACCTTAACAACTGATTATATTCCTGGGGGTGTCCTATAATTGTTAATGGGATCTAGAAATTAACACAAAGCTCCAGATGTAGTCTAGGCTGAGCAAAATGTCAGAGAATTATTACCTTGCTTTCCCTGGCCACTGTAATTTTGCTAATGCAGTTGAGGATTTATTAGGTACTTTTGGCTACCACATCACAAAGTTGACTTGTCTGGGACTGTAAACCAACTTCATCCACCAGGTGTTTTCTTTTTCTTTTTACCTAAAATGCAGTTAAGCCAGTTTTCTATTCATCTATACTTGTGCAACTAATTTCTGAACCTAGATACAGGAATTTACCTTAATACCTCTTGCATTGCATCTTATTAATTAGTCTCTTCTGTTCACATAGTCTGCAATTGTATCCATAGCACCAACCTCTCTCATCTTTATGATGTTTTTAGATATAAAAGTATGCCCTCTCTTTTTATCAATGAGAAAATAATGTTAAAAGTTAAAATAACAAGGATGAATCAAGACTCTTTCTATGAGAAACAGCATATGGGAAAAATAAATCTGAGTTTGAGCATTCATTTCTCCTGAGATGTTCTCCCTCTTTTGCTGATAGTCTTTATTCTTTAATGTGAACTGTAACCCAGAAAAAACAACCAAATTATTCATATATAGTCTGCATGGACTCAATGCCAAGTGCTCCATTTCTTTAAAATACATGTTTTAATTAGATGGCAACACTGCTTGTATAATCTAGTTTTCCTGCCCGGGATCCTTCAGGCTTAAGCCTAATACTTCAAAGTAGCTAGAGTTGTAATTCACATTCCTTCCTGTAATATCATTCTTTTTCTCATGACTCAGAAAAAGGAAGCAATTTGAGCTTTCTATAATATTGGCAGAATATTCCTTACCTTAGATAACAATTTCTTGGAAGATAGCACACTTCCCATTTAGGTTGCAGACTGTTTATATGACTATATATTTCAAGAGAAAAATCACTATTGTTTACTATTCATCTTCTCTCCATGGAAATATACTGCTTTTTCATTTTTGTATATGTCAACTTAAACGTATACTTGTACCAGCCTATGTTGTCATATACTTCAAAGTGCAGTAAGCCAATCTCTTTAGCTCAGTTCTTAAAATCAAAATCTATTTTAATTATCTCATGTCACACAAAGAAGGGAAATTACACTTGACAAACTTTGTTACTAAGTTTAATTATGTATCTTAAGTGAGCATTTTCTCAAGTGTCTGTTCCAGTAATTTGGACTTAAAGATTGATTGAAGTCTGAAAGCATTGCTTTTTACTTTAATAAAAAACAAAGTTTTCTCCACAATTACCAAATTAGAGAATAGAAAATAATTCCATCTTCCATTCTCATACTCTAACCCATATTGAGTATATGGGTTATACTCAATCTCCAGTATAACTTGTTTCTTGATTGCATCCTTTGTGTCTGATTCTAAAGAGATTTAGCATTATAAAGAGACTTAGCATTATCAAAATTCTGCATTATCAAAATTCAGCATTATCAAAATTATCACAATTCTGGAGGGACTCTGAACAAGGAGTTATATGATAATATAGACAATACCTCTACCCAGTAAGACTTACACCATTCCTCATTCGTTTCCCAAGTTGATCAAAAAAGTTCCCAGAAGCTGCTTCCTAATCCACACCTTTCATGTTCCCCTTGCAGCTTTGTAGCATGTCTGAAATCTCTGCCCCTTTGGGAGCCGATTTCTTCATCTTACATTGGCAGACTCAGTTCAAGCATCACTTTCTTGAGGACATCCATTTTGTGCACATAACTTTTGTGTGCCACTCTCTAACTCACCTATTTTACCCATCAGTTTTGGGCTACTTTAGAGTAATTTAGACAATAGAGATATTGTCTATATTATCTTATCATATAGCTCCTTGTTCAGAGGTCTTCCAGAACTGTTTTAATAATGCTAGATCTCTTTAGAATCAGACACAAAGCTTCTGTCTGCTGTCCACCCTCCAGATTCAACAGAGTATGCCTCGTTCCCCATACTCTTGACTCCCGAATCACCCCAAGTTGCTGCATGTAAGGGGGGAAGCATGTAACAAAGACTGGAGAATGATGAGCACTAATATGTCAAATATATTTATACATTTTATTTATTGTGCTCATGGAGACTGCATCAGTGCTTGAGAGGATGCTTAGAGAGGACTACTAAGGTCAGGTATGACAATACAGAAATTTAGAGAGTATTAGTAGCACATATACTTTAAAGTTATAAAAATCTGGACAGAATTCAGTTCTACCACTTTCAAGTTGTGTCACTATTATTTAATAATCCTGAAATTACATTTTTTCAAATGTCAAGGAGTATATTTTCTCCTTCATAGGGTAATTTTAAGGGTGAATGAGTGGTGCATGTAAAGTATTTAGCAGTTGACTGTCACAGAACCCATGACAAATGGCAGTTCTGATTAGACTGTAAGTTCTTTGATGCCAGGGATCTCTGAAATAAAAAATCTAATGCTTACTATGAGCTCAGTGTATGTTTATTAAAGGAATGAATTGAACATCTCTACGATGGTGGAGCATCTATCCATTGAGGATTACATTAAATTGACAGCAGGAAGCAGATTGTCTTTTAAGCTAAGTCTTTGATCTGCTTTGGACCTGATTTACAATAGGAACTCCAGATTTTTACTAGACTTTCAGTCTTGAACTATGACTGGAATTTATAAACAAAAGCAAGGAAAAGTAAGTATTCAACATAAATATTCTAGCTAAAAATATTATTACGGTTCTAATGAGACCAAAGTCTTTTTTTTAATTCCTTCTTCCATTAATCTCCAAATGTGTGAAATAATAAGAGGGAAATATTCTTATACTGATATGACAACATTTTTGTGGGGGGGGGGTGGTAATAGAGGCAAGTTTATTTAAGAGAAAGGAAATGAAAGATTATAAATAATAGAAAGAACATTAGGACAACCTGAGTTGGCCAGGCTCAGGAGGGAGCAGGGCTATAGACTACCCTGATATGACAATTTTCTTAAACACACAGCATTTATAATTTCAAAAAACTAGTAAAAATTCAGTACAGTTTCTTAGGACCAAATACACCAAGTATGCTAACCTCATTGCCATGCTAAAAACGAGGCTGATGTTAAAAATAATATTTTAAAAAGTTGACTATGGGAGCCGGGCATGGAGGCACGTGCCTGTAAGTGACCTATGGAGTTGTGCCTGGGACTGGAGATAGTGGTTGGAGATCCACCTGCCCAGAGCAACATAACAAGATCTAATCCCCCAAAAAAATAGCTGGGTGTGGTGGCGCACAACTGTAATCCCAGCTACCTGGGAAGCTGATGCTGTGGATTGCTTGAGTCCGTGGTACCCTGGGCAATGTGAACCTGTGGTTCCAAGGGCAAAAATAGCAAGACTTAGTCTAAAAAAATTTTTTTGACTATGGAATAATATCTATATAGGTAAAAAAATTATATTTCACTTTGGAAGATGATAGCATATACATGTTCAGATACAGATCTATTTTATTTCTGCAAAATTGATTGTAAAGCACGTCTTCTCCTGATGACTTTCCAGCTTCACTCTTTTTCACAGAACTAAATTGCATTTGATTAAATCCAGTGACAGAGTAGTTCTTTTAAAGAGGAAGGAGGTTTACTTGTTTATTTTTACAGTTGTTCTGATTATACCCTATAATCATTTATAGTTCTAAGCAATTTATATTTAGAAATGCATGCTTCATTTCATCATTTGTCTTCATCACAAAAATTCCTCTACCAAAATTCTAACCCTCTAGTCAAAAATGGCATCTCTTTGCTGTCAAGCAACATTCTTATGGAAAATAAATGATAAGACGTATCCAGCACCTGCTGCCTTAAGGCGGCTTCTCAATTAAGATTTTCTATGTTTAGAACAGACATATAAAATGATTTTATTTGACAAGATTTTCCTCCTTCCTCTTCTGGGTGTATAAATATCTGCGTGAGATATGTTCATCAATAAATATTCATTGGCTACAACATAAGACCTCTACACCTTTCTGTGAGAGGATTCAATGATTAACTGGTTTTCTAGGTTTTCCTTCTGACTGTAATTTGCCCTTTTTACAAGATTAAATATATATATATATGAGATCAAATCATAAGACTCATGTAAGGAAAACAAGTCAAAGAGATTATTTAAATCATTAATGATAGAACCAGTAGATATTATTACTGATCCAAAGAAGAGTAAGCTAGGTCTGCCATCCTCTGCTTCTGTATCTTAATGTTATACAGACTCTTAGGTCAAATAGCTCCCTAAGTCTGAATCTTAGAATTATTAAGCCATAATGAAAATATTTATAAAACCCATCTTCTGAAGGTTCTCATTCCCATTTCTCAACACCTCACACAACTCTCAGTCTTTGATCAATCAGTTTTCTTGAGGAAACTATTTTCAATACAGGTCTGTGAGTGTACTTGGCAGTAAAGGCTGTCAAAGGACTGGGACAACAATAGAAATGGGATCCTAGCATGTTAATAGTCTAGCACAATAAATATGGTTATGGCCATCAAAACTCAATCAGATCACTTATTCAGCAAATGGGTGACTTATTTTATATTAATTATATTGAAGTCACTTTTTGTTAAATATTCACATGTGGCAGAGAATAAAAATATGAAGAGACATAAAATTTAGTTTTTACCTTAAGGTATGGACAATCTAATAACAAAAATATATATTTAAGTATATATTATTTAAGGTTTTGTTTAAGCAGAAATAGATATTTAAATAAATAGTGCATGGTAACAGGAATAATTAGAATAATTTGAGAATACAGAAGACCTGAAGGAAGACATGCCAAGTGAGATTTAAATGTAAAGAAATTTAGTTTTCTCAAATTAATACTATTTATGTAAAGTTTTGTATGCAACTTTCTTTATGACATGGAACATTCTGTTTTAAAGTAAAGACTTCAATGAAGTATTTCAACAGAACAGTCTTGGCCCACTGACATGAAACTGCCACCCACACCCATATTAGTCAACCAATTCTTTCATATATTTTTGTTGTTATTGTGCACTTGAACTCAGTATGATACAGCCAGAACATTCCTGAATACAACTCAGAATGCAAATCAGCACTCCAGTTCAGTGTGTATTTCCCCATAGATAGTGTTCAACTCAAAGGGAAAAAAGAATAAATTCATTGCTTTATGAATGAGAAAGCAGGTCTAAGCTTGTTGACACCTGTCTGTGACTCCTTTCCAAGAGCTTATTTTCAAAAATCAGATCTCCATCCTTTTGTTGAACTGAAAATCAAAAACAAATAAAAAAGCTATAGAAAACTTCCTTTGTGGAGGAAGAAGCCATGGATGACGAGTTTTTATCCATGCTGCCAGTGTTATTGACTCTAAATATGAAGAACATTGCCCCATGATTGAATTTGCCTACAAGTGATTAAGGTCATAAATTACATAAAGAAAATGAGCTTACTGCTAAAATAATTGCCCCAATGCTAATTTTCCCTGCTACATCTTGCTAAGAATCCTTTTCCTTCCGTGCAGTCCCATCATGTTTATTAGAATTTTCAAACCTGGCCTCTAAGATCTTTTTTTTCCCACTAAAACATACTCCTTATTACCTTTAAAGATGATGAGCATTGGGTAATGAAAACTTTCAAATTACTCCCATTTGCAACTTTGTTGCATATAGGCTAGTCAAAAGCTACCCAGTTTTATTGGTACACTTTAAAAGCCATATAAAAGAATTAAATTTATGTTTTCATGCTAACAGCTCTATTACAATATACTTTCCCATTTCTTCAGAAAGTCCTTTCATCCATAGATCTACAAAATTAAGAGACCTTCTGCAGTGAAATAATTTCCTTTCATGTTTTAAGTATCACAATTATTTACAACTCCCATGGAGATGAAGGTGTTCAAATAATTTCCCCCACCCATCTTCCTTTTCAAGTTGAAAATGAACTAAGTGAATTTGCCTTTGGTGTTTTATAATGTCAGTGAACTTTAAAGAGCTTTGAACACATGGTATTGCCTAGGCAACCACCAAGGACTAGATTATCATTTTCTTTGTGTATTTATCCAATTGAATTTTCTCACTGAATTCAAGTCAAGGCTTTCCAAGTTGGGTGCCTAGGCACTTGGGGTCAAGACTGACATGGTTTCCAGGAAACTTGCCTAACTGGGCTTTCCTTAAAGAATTTCCTAGCACTCCTCTACTGAGAAGAAGGATTAATACCAGAAGGCAGGCTTACTACTAGATGAGTGATTTGGCCCCTCCTACAAGCTAAATCTCCACCTTCTCATATAAATCTCTCAGTAAGACTCTTGTTAAGCACATGAAAATTTCACAAGGGCCCTTTTAAGCCCCATCCATTCACACTAGCCTGCCTGCCCACAACCCACATCCCATTCATATTAGAAAATGTCTCATTCATTTTCCCTTCTTCAAGCAACAGCATATTTCCAAGAGATCATTAATTCTCTTTCATTTATTCTGTAGCTAAATTGCCTTTGATGACCAAAAGTTGAGCTAGTCCATGAAATAAGATTTTCAAAGCTTGAGACCTACTTCACAAAATAAGAACAGGGCACAGCTACTATAAAAATAATTGTTCTTTTTCAATTTTGTGATATTATTAGCTGTCACAAATAAAGCAGTCTTAGTCTGAATCGTCCCAAGTAACATACCTTAAAACAAACACTCAATGAATATGTTTTGAATTTTGAGAAACTTTTTTTTTTTTCAGGAGCAATATTATTTAGGGAAAAGACTAGCTTGTACTCTCTTGAAAGATTTAGTTAGCTGTTTATAGACATATTTTGTTGAAAGCTTCTTTTCATACTAAGGATTAGAATAAGCGTCTCTGTAAAGGCACAAACCTCTCTAAACAATTATACTTAAAACTGTTTTTTAAAGTAATTTACTTCTTTAACATGCAACTCAAATGTTAACACCTTAAATTTCCTCACCATAGTTAGATAAAACTTCCCATGCTCACTTACGATATTTTCGTCTTTTTGTCCTTATTATACTCTTTTATTATGTTTAGTCTTTTTTATATAAACTACCATTTGACATGATTATAGGTTGATTCAAATTGCATTTGAATCCTAGATATTTGAACATTTAATTGAATTGTACGTTATTAGAGATACCTATCTTTCACAAATTAGTAAATTATTTTATATTCATTTAAGTATTTATATACAAGCTAAAATATGGGCACATTAAAATGCTCTGTAACTGTTTTGAATATAATGATGTTAGAATAGTTTGTCTACCTGTTTTCAATCCATATATTGGACTTGTCATATTTTTACAAATATTTGTGTTTCCTGAATTCAAATACATGCTAAACACTGAAACCTAAATCATTGTGGCTGGTTTTTTAAGTCAATTTTTAAAAACTGAACTTTAAAAGAAACATATTTCCATTAAGAAAAGGTCATGGCTTTTATCTAAGTGAGCATTCATAAAGTTTAAAGATTGTTTCCTACTATAAAGCTGGCAGAAATGAACAAAATGGGGTAGACAAGTGAAATTCCAGTATGTCCCCCACCCCCAACTGTCTGTGATCTTTATATTCACTTTTAATATATATTTTTTTAATTTTCTAAACAGTGAATCTACTGATGGCATTTTAATTCGAGGTGACAATATTATTGTCTTCCAAGATCATATGAGTGTTTTATGGGAATTTTTATTCCAAAGTAACCAATGTGCAAACAGAGTTATTGCCATTGCTAAAAAAAAAAAAAAAAAAAAAAAAAAAAAAGAGGGTATTTGATTCAAACTTGTTTTCTTCCTTTTACTGAAGAACACATGTGCTTGTTAAAACATCATTAATCCTTGAAGAGATTTACTCATCTGGACACTAGTTCTTCTCATATTACAATATGCATTCCATGGCTTTTTTAACTAGAGATTAAGCTATTTGCAAAGCAATTTGCAAAGTAAAAATAATAAGGTACATAATTTTGAGGAAATAAATACAAAACCAAACCCAAAAAAAGATAAATACGATATTTCTTACTCAATGAACAAATATACACGTATAAAATAAAGAATTTTAAAGTAAATATTATTTATTTTGATTAGTGCTTCTTGCATATATTACAAATTCCATTCAAAATATATTATCTTGTTAGCTTTTGACACAAGCTCAACAGATATATAACAATAATTTAGTTCATCTCATTCATAAAGCGTTCAATATGGTAAAGTATGGGGCAAAGAAAAAATCAGTTCTACTGGTCTGCTTTTTAAAATTTGTATTTAAATTTGACTAGCTATTGCTGAGTCTTCACTAGTAGCATTTATTTTTTAGCTCATTATTGAACACGTCTTTAATAGACCATTGTTCACACCATTAGCTCATTTTGTATGTATTAAATTTATTCTAAATAATACTATCAAAATTTCCTAGTCTGTTATTCCATCCCACTTTTGTGTATGTATGTATGTGTACGTGTGAGTTAGACTTACATTGTTGAATGACTGATATTTTACTTATAATAAAATGCATATAATAAAATGTATATCTTTGCAATACAAATTCACATTTTGCCTTTCTTTTAAACTTCTATATAAAACTTAAATTTTATACTTCTATATAAAACTTAAATATACTTGTATATAAAACTTAATACTTCTATATAAAAGTTAAATTTTTATGTACCAAAACTATTAATTCTCAAAAATTGCATCTGATTTGTTTTGCTTAAAAAAGTTACTTCTTACATTAAAATCATTATCAATTCAACAAAATAGTCTTCTAGTGGCATAACATTTAACAATTTGATAAATATATTTAGTATTTTGACATGAATAATAAGGTAAGAAAACACTATTATAGAAAATTGCTCTTTAGTTATCTGCTTCTATATTGTGGAACATTTCTATCATCACAAAGTTTTATTGGACACTGGAAGTGTAAGAAGGTATAAAAATTTAATACTAAACTGGATTGTATTTTTTAAATACTGTAGTTGTTAAAAGGCATGGATGCTGAAGAAGCTATTTCAGGCATTAGATGCCTGAAATAAATAAGAATTGGAACCACAAATCCTCAATGGCTTCAGTTATATGTGGTGTATAAAGAAACAATAGTTAGGCAAAGTCAAACCCTTAACAAATTATTGGCATTTGACTGTGAAATTAAGGTAACCAAAAGGGAAGGATGGTGAGTGAGACTGGAGGAAGGAGAGGATCAGTGGAACTTGGTAATTATTGGGATACTGACTGTGGGCATGTTATGAAAACATGTATTTGTAGAGATTTATACCTACAACCCAAAGCACATACAGCAATGTAAATCAACTTTGCTTCAATAAACATAAGTTGAAAGAAAAAAAAATACTTTCATGTCGAATTCTTGACAGTAATCAAAAAGTTCAAAAACACCATTCTACCCATCAAATAAAATGTAAGACATATCTAGATTTTATCTGTTCTGATAGGTACCGTCTACCCCAAACAGAGAGTTGCCTTCTGACTAATTCTTATTTAAAATGTGTCATACCTCATCCTTGAAATATAAGTTGAAGAAAATTTGTCACAAATTGCTTTTAAAAGAGAGGTTAAGAAGTACCTGTTTATTATACCAGTATTTTGATCCCTATAACTAAATTCGCTTTGGTAGAATTATAACTGCTAATGAAATATAGGTATATTTCCTTTTAATCTGGTATGCATAGGCCAAATTTCTTTCCAGGGTATCTGTAAAATATATATTTTATTTAATAACATTTAGTCAATCTTACCCTAAAATCGGTGATAGATATCGACATACATTGAGAATATTGTTCAAAAAAAAAATACCTGTCAAAAAAAATACTTGTCATATTTATGACCAGTGGAAGGAAAGTTTAATTACCAAATGGAGACTAGAGAGTTATTTTCAATTCCTATTTAGAGAATTTTTCTATAGGACCATATGAGATAGCATCAGGGTATTGCCAAGGATAAATTGTTCTCTCTCCATTACATTAACTTTGAGGAAGCAGGGAAATATGCAGGTTCATTAGTCTTGGTAGATTGAGGACATGTAACAGTTGCAAGATTTTTAAAAGAATCTATTTTAGATCCTTCATTTAATAAGGACAATGGTAAATCCATAGGCAAGAATATAATCTTTCAACCAGAGTTTAAGGGAAGCTGTAAGTGGAAACATGGTTCTATTTCATGTAAGTTCTTTACTAAGAAACATTATTGATATTTTTTCTGGAACCAAATTATAACTGTGTTTAAACTGATTAGGAACAAAGTGAAAACAGAATCTGCAGCTAAGTCTAGGAAGAAATAAAATAATGGAATGATCAGTTGAGAGAATGGAAGCTTGAACTGTGGAAAGTTGAACCAAAGAATCAGATAGATATCTGACAACTGAGTCAAAATGCTGTCTATTGGAAACAAGAACTAATCTAAGGAAAAAATTAAAAAGCTCAATTCAAACTAGGGAGCAGAAGGCCCACATGAAAACTAAATAAGGTAAATACTTAAGTTGCTCACCTGCTTTATACCAATAATCCATGTATTGATTCATATGTTAGAAAATAAATATAGAGACAAATATAATGGCTTGAGCATATTAAAATTTAAAAGGCATTTTCTTCCAAATAGAAAATAATTTACTTATATGAACTTTTATTTGATAGAATATATAACTATTCAATTTTGGTATCACTAAACAAATATATAACTACTACAATGATTATAAAATTATAATAATTTACTGACAATTTAGCAATGTATTTGGGTCTAAATATTTGAAAATCATAAACCATTTATTTAGTATTTTAAAGTCTACCTTAAAATTGTAAAAATAATTTTTATGATGTTATTCCTAGTTCTAATAAAGTATAATGCTTTAAAAGTTGTGTAAAGGTGACAAAAATCACTGACAGTAAAAACAAAAACAAAGCATTTAGTCTAGAAAATGATTCACAAAACATGACAATAGAATAAAATTAAACCAATGTTATAATTTTAATACTTTATGACTTAAAATTTAAAATAAGTGTAGAAATTTCAATTCTGCTTTGTTGATTTTCCTTGTATAGTATTTTTAGGGAAAAAAAATCAGTGTATAAGTAAAAGTATATAGTCCCTAAAAAAAAAAAAAAAAAACTTTTTATTCTATTGAAGCAATGAGCTAATCATGTTACTGAAAAGAAACTCATCCAAGTCTATTGTCTTTAAGAGTTCTGGCAAGAATTCTTCACCTTAGGCAACTGAAGTAATTATCTACCTTAAGAATGCTTTTAAATCTCAAAGTATAATGTTGTAATTTGGTTAAGTAATATTTGCCACAAAAATTATATGTTTGTTCTATTACATGTATGGTTCCCATGAGCTATAATATAGACAGTACACCAAAAACACAGTATGAGAGATACTTAAATCAGACTAACTGCAGAGAAAACATGTATTCTCATAAGGCAAATGATATCTTCATGACACTTGTGTCACAGAGGTACACATCCTATGTTACCTCTAAATGAAACAATTTTTTTCAGATTGATAATGAGTGTTTTAGCTAGGGATAAAAATAGAAGCTATATTAGGAATAGCTCATAGGGGAAAGGAAAATATACTATAGCTTAGACTCTTAAGGATATCTAAAACCTTTTAAAAATCTAAAATGTGTATATATGTTTTAGACATAAGATTTCATTGGATGTCAAATAATCAATCCCTGAGAATATCTAATATTACTAAGATATGACTTCAAAATTCACAAACAAAAAGTAAAAATGAAAAAGCTTCCCGGATTCTCTAGTGGAATCATTTCACTTAGTAAATCAACACAATGCAGACATTATTTTCTTTTTGTTTGTTTTTAAGATAAGTTCTGCCAGTTATCAAAGATAACTACTTTCCTGAAGTAGGAAAATGGATTATCTTACTTTAATTCATTTTTACAGAAAGAGGAAATGCTAGTTGAGTAGCTATTGTTCTCATTAGTATTTGCAAATTGTTAAAAATATCATTTTGCTCCCAATTAATCATTGTTTTAAGAAACAAGGTAAATTATATTTAAATTATACTCATCCTGTGAGCCAGTCATTCTAATTCTAGGAATTTATCTTCAGACCATAATTAAAGATATGAAGAAAGAGTTTGCCACAAAGTATCATTAAAGCATTGTTTGTAATAGCTGCATAACAATAATTATTTAAATAAAGCATGGTGTGAAAAGTAAAATAGTGTGAAGATACTAGCACTATTCTGTGTAACATTTTGTGGAATAAAAAATTGAGCAAAATGTATTATTGAGTAAAAATAAGATGCCTTTTCTATAAGCAAACACATGTTAAATAAGATGCCATTTTTATAATTATTGTACCAAATTGTTGAAATACTGCATCCCAACTTGTTAAGAGTTGTTGAGTGTGAAAAATGTAAGCTTGTAGAAACTAGCTTATTAAAGATTTTTGAACTCACTAAAATATTAATAGTCATCATGAAAAATAGTAGAAAACACTGTTAAAGTGATGAGGAAGATAATATGACCATATCATAGAATAAAATCATTTAAAATGATTTTATTCCAAAGTGGATATGCGTGGGGTGCTCTGAGTCTAACTTAAGAGATATGTTTAAGTCTTAACTCCTTCTGGAAACAGGTTCTTTGCCAATATAATCAAGTTCTGATGAGAATATAATAAAATAGGGAGTGTAATATCTCAGTATGATTGGAATCCTTAGAAGAAAAGGACATGAGGTAGAGACAAAGACACACAGAGAAGAACTCCACACAGTGATGGAGGCAAAAATTGGAGCGATGCCTCTAACAGTCAACAAATCAAGCAGCACCATGACGAGCTGACCACAGTAGGAATAAAGGGGAGAACCAGGAGAAGAATCTCCCTGGAGATTTCACTGAGAGCAGCCATGAGACCTTTGAGAGAATACATTTTTGTTGTTTTAAGTGACCTAGTTTATCATGACTTAAAATGATCCTAGAAATCTAATCATGTAGTACTTGAGAAAACATGGAAGTCCCCCCTTCTCCAAAGTTTCTCTCTTTCTCACATATCATGGGGAACTTTCGAAGTTTCCAGTGCATACTCTAACTGAAGATAACACTTGAAATCACTCTGCCCAGCAATTTCAAACTTTAGACAAATCTTGTCTTGTATCTCCCTACCATGGTGTCATCCTCTTTAGCTGATAAAAGGAATTAAGGGGGGGGGGCAGTTGTGTTCTTAAGCAAACTATCTTCTACAAAATCACCATTGTTCACTCTCCTCTTCCTGATTAATGAACCTATCATTAATATCAAAAGAAGTTGTCATCCAGGGAACAACCCACTTGGTAAAATAAAAGAGAGAGATAGCAATTCTTGTCTTAAGATAACCCTTTCCTTCTCTAAAAATGTGGGGCCAGGGAGCCAAAATGATTTCTTTAAAACATTTGACCCTATAAATGTACCAGGTGATAAAAGAAATTAGGAATAAAAATAATGTGGCAAAAATATTTTTTAACCAAGGAATTTTCCCTGTACTCAAGAGGAATGATGATGGGATTTTGAGAGGGAACAACAATTTTTTGATGTTCAGGAACTAACAGATTTCGCATTATCCCTTGCCAGCTATTGAAATCCAAATCAGTCCTTTATAAATTCAACTTTGCAGTGTTGTATTTTAATCTACTGACAATCTTTTTAGGACTCTTAGCTAGTTTTTTGATGCATGTTAAGCTTATTTTTCTAAGGAGTTGAATAACAATAATAACAATAATAATAGCTAAAATAAGAACACTACAATACAATAATAATAAATTCCTTGGTTAAGGATATTTTTGCCATGCAACTTTTATTCTACTAATTTCTTTAATAATCTGGTACATTTAAAGAATCAGATGTTTAAAAGAAATGGTTGCAGCTGTGAGAGAATCTTTAAGTTCAGGCCTATCACAAGAAATCCTTATATGACTCACCACACCCAGTTTGAAGGAAGGAAGACTCTATGACTCTAAGTGCACCAGCACATCTTACAAGATACCAAGCATGCTTTTCTAACTTAACTCTTCCATCTTTGTTATCAACATTGTTTTATTTACCTTGTTAACTGTAGAGAATATAAACTCTTTTATTAACATTTTTCTGCCTGCCTGCCTGCCTCTCTCCCTCCTTCATTTCTTCCTCAGTAAATTAATATAGGTTCAGTGATCCATGACATTTTATAGACATATTTTGAATGTCTTATTAAGTGACCTGATATTCTGGTCATTGTGATTGACAATAGATATTCAGTGATGACATGAAAGAGAACATCTTTAACTTCGTAGAAATTACAGTGAAGATGAGGGAGAAGTCAGATATAGACAAATAATAAGTAAGGTCATTTGAGATATTACTAAAATTAGATTATAACACATAGAGTTAAGTACTAGAAAGTAACTGAGAAAGGAAACAGGAAACTTTTCTGAGCAGGTGAGATTTGTATTTCAAGGGTTTAGTTACTTCTTCAGTAATTATTTATAAGGCATAGATGAAGTTATCATTTATTATTAAAATAAGGACTAGCTATAAACACCATAATCATCTGAGTTTGCAGAACAATTCATTTACTTTAGGAATCAAAGACAATTAATCAAGGCCACTGAAAATGGTCATGCAGTTTGTCTTCCTTGTAGGTACTAGTTAAGTATAAGACATAACTAAAGTGATCTACAATCAGTTCAAGTTCAGCTCACAAAGTCATGCAACCATGTAAAGACGTTGGTATCACACAAATATCAGTCAATTGGGATAAAAAAAATATTGCAGTACACATGGGCTTACACACATTCATTTGAATTAATGCTTCTGTATTCTATACATAGATGAGTAAATTGCTGTACTATATTATATGATAGATTTAATATTTTGAGAAACCTTTATACCATTTTCCAGAGAGATTGAACCAACATACATCCCCCAAAACAGAATATTAGGTTTCCTTTCCCTAGACACCTTCACCAACACTTATTTCTGGTCTTTTGGATATGAGCTATTCTCATACATGTAAGGTGATCCCTCATTGGGGTTTTGATTTGCATTTTCTTAATGATCGGTAATCTTTTAATCTACTTGTTGGCTATCTATATATCTTCTATGGAAAAGTGTCTATTGAAATCTTTTCCTCATTTTTTTGATTGGATTATTTGTCTTCTTGTTTCTGAGTTTTCTGAGTTTTCTTTGTAGATTGTGGATAATAACCCCTTGTCAGATGTAGATATGTAAATATTTTCCCCATTCTGTGGGGTGCTGTTTGGTTAATGATAGTTTCTTATACACAAAGAAAGCTTTTCAGTTCTATGTAATCCAATTTGTTCTTGTTTCTGTTCCCCTAGCTATTGGAGTCACGTCCCCATGGATATCCTGAAGCCAGTGTCATGAAGCATTTGTCTATGTTACCTTATATTTTTTTATAGTTTTAAGTATGACAGCTAAATCTTTAATCTAGTTTGAATTAATTTTTGTTTGTGGTGTGGACAGTGCTCTAATTTCATGTTTTTTTTTTAATGTGGCTGTACAGTTTCCCTAGAACTATTTGTCAAAGACTTTCCTTTTCTACCACTGTGTACTCTGAACTCTACTACCATAGATTAGCTGCTCATATAAATGTGAATTTACTTCTGGACTCTCAATTCTATCCCTCTAAATGGAAGCACCATTGGCTGTCAGAGCCAGAGATTCAGGACCTCTATCTTTCAGGCAGTATGCAAAACTGGAGGCTAGAGGGAAAGAGCAAGGGAAATGTATACAAGTTACCCCAGCATCATGGAGAATCACAGTCAACCCCCTTGTTAAATTAGAAAATGAACCCTCAGGCAGCATGTTTCAAAATATACGGAAGAATCATTTTCAGACAGATTGGGAGATGTGTATTTTTTTTTTTTTTTTGACTGTTTCCTCAGTGCTTAACCTTGAGGGGATGTCTGGTGGAGTGCTTTTATGCTCATTAACAACTGTTTCTTTGTTTGCTGTAGCCCTGTGTGTCTAATAAACATTAGCTTCATTGACTTTCAGAGCTAAATGTTTGGGGTACCTATACTTCATGTGGGAGTCTTGAATACTGGGTGTTAAATATGTATTCAAACCCTTTACTCCTCTGGGAGAGCTGAGAATTGGGAGTTCCCTCCTGATTGTGTGGCACTGTGCCAGGGGTGATTTCAGTTTTACCCACCTCTTTTAATGTGGGTATTTCTCATTTGCCTAAGGTGTAAGAGTTGTTCAGCTACTTTCTGGAATTCTTGCAGAAATAACCTCCCCTTAAATAACTTTACATTTGATGTATCCGTAGAAGGTGCTGACTCTTTGTGGATGCCTGTTGGCATCTTGCCTGTCTAACTGCTTTATTTTAACTGACTCTAGCTTTCTCTGTGCCTAAGATCTGATTTTGAGATCCTTTCTTCCATAGCAGTATCTAGATATGTACCAAATATTTTAAAATGTTGACCATAACATAACAATAACCTTTAACTATGTGAAATGTCATTTTGTCTAGTATATTTTCTTTTTCAGTCATGTTTTACCATAAAATCCTTTAAAGGTACATCAACTTAATTTTACAAACTTCTAAGAAATACAGGGGGTATAGATAGAAAAGTCAAATTGATACTATTGTGCTACCTGTATTTTTTCATTATTGAAATATTTAAAGTATATTAACATCTGTTTTCTTTTGAGTAAACTACTTGTTTTAATGCTTTATTTTTTAATAATATATATATATATTTCACATCATTTTAATCTCTGAGGGTCACCCACCACCTCCCTTCCCTGTCTGCTCCAGCTGGTTCCCCCCTCCCTCCCCGTTGTGTACTTTCATTTGGTTGTCCATTTATTAGTGAAACCATTTGGATTCTTTTTTTTTTTTTTCTGACTCATTTCTGCTAGTATGATTTCTTCTAGGTACATCCATGTTTCCATAAATTCATCAAATTTGTCATTTTTAATTGATGAGTAATATTCCATTGCATATATATATTACATCTTTTTCATCCAGTCATCTGTCGGGGCATTTGAGTTGTTTCCACGGCCTTGCAATTATAAACAGTGCTGCAGTAAACATCCAGGCACAGGTGTCCCTTTGTACCCACACTGAGGTCCCCTTTGGGTAGATTCCCAAAAGAGCGATTGCTGAGTCAAATGGTAGCTCCATTTTCATTAGTTTTAGGGTCCTCCACACTGCTTTCCATAGTGGCTGGACCAGTTTACATTCCCACAAGCAGTGTGAAAGTGTTTCTTTCTCTTCACATCCATGCCAGCACTTGTTGTTGCCTGTCTTTTTGATGTGGGCCATTCTTACTGGTGTAAAGTGGTATCTCATTGTGTTTTGTTTTGCATTTCCCTTATTGCTAGTGACCTTGAGCAATTTTTCATGTGCCTGTTGGCCATTTCCTCTTTGGAGAAGTATCTTTTTAGTTCTCCCTATTTTTTGATTGGGTTTCTTGTTTTCTTTTTGTTTAGTTGTGTAATTCCTTGTGGATCTGTGTTATTAAACCCATATCACTCTTGTGGAGGGAAAAATTTTTTTCCCATTCCAATGGGCTTCTTTTAGTTTTTTTTTTTTCTTTTGTCTCTTTTGCTGTTGTTCTAATGCTATATAAATTGTCTTTCTCCTGCATTTTAACTCTATTAACAATGAGTCAATCCTTTTGAAATTACACATTCACATATATAATCAGGATCACTTTTTAAAAGGATGTTGGTAACCAAACTATGGATGCCTAAAATTGCTTTTTATAGTTACCAAAATCCAAAGTTAACTTACGCTTTTGAAATGTATCCACTAAAATTGCTACTTTTAGATGTTTGAATATTTGCTATTTATTTTCAGAGAAACATATTTTGAAGTATGTTTCTTTTGTTCAAACCTCATAAAAACATTAACTTTCTTTGTTCTTCCTCCAAAATAGTAATGTTCTGCCCACTTACATTTATGATAGTTCCCTCAGTTGAGATAAAAAAAAAAAAAAAAAAAAAAAAAAAACAAGACTCATTTTCTGGACTGATAGTTCCCTGAAATGCAATTTGGCAGACGTTTATTGACCTGGTTTCAGAAGGGATGAATTTATCATATTGTTTTAGTCTCCTTGCTCTTACAGGTGGGGAAGTCAAGACAGAAACCAGTAGAAATTAAAGTCATTATACTTTCACTTTAATAGTCTCACTAAATCCTTTATACTTGCTGAGTTCTCACACCACTGAATTCCTCTGAGTGATGAATAAAACTTTTATTTGCCTTTCCCATAACTTACCTCCAAACATCCCTCTAATTATATTTTCTCCCCAGTGATCAACCCGTCCATTACTAGTGTTAATAATTTCATTTTGGATATATACATTTATCTTTTGTTTACAGTGAATGTTTCACAAAAATGTTGAGAAATGATTTCCTGTGTATTCATCATGAAATATAACAAAGGTGCCATAGGGTCTTGCATATTTCTGTCTTACTGTTTCTCTAAATATTGCAATTATGGGATAACTTAAGCTTTCATCTTATGGAGGAGGTAAATTTTTATTTACTTCAGCAAATTAGATGAAAACAATTTTTTCCTGATTTTGGAAGCTATGCTTTACTTGAATCTATTAAAACATAGTGGTTGTATATATGCAGGAAGCAGAAGTGTTTGTTCCATATAATTCAGTATGATAACCACTTTTATAGGAAATCCAGATACAAAATAGGGTTCCCAGAAAGTAACAACTCATGTCTGGGGTTCCTAAAGCTATTTGCCCCACTTTAAAAATATATATTAAATATAAATGTTTTTATTCTCAAATTGCATCCGGGTTCCTGAAGTTTCTATTCTATTATCTTAGATATGAATGATAATTGTTTTAAATAACAGTCATAAGAATGATTAGAATATGTTGTTTGGGTTGAGAAAATAATACTAAATATTTTTGATTGAAGTTATGTACTTCAGAATTCAATTATGTCAGTTCGTAATTCTTTGAAAAAAATACAATTTTGAAAACTTAACTGATTTAATTGTAATTAAAATGAAAGTTTTAATAGGTGCTATTGTTACCTAGTTACTGGATCTACATATACAATATAAATTCAGTAACCAAATAGTCATACATATTAATATTTGTAGCAGTTAAGTTTTACTTTCTCAGATTAAGATCTTTTCTCAAAAATACTTTCCTAAATTCCAAACAAATCACTTTCACTAGTAAATTATTGTAATGTATTGGAATTTTTTAAAAAGGCATTTTATTTAGGTAAGAGAGCTCTTTTCAACATATTTTGTCTGAGAGATCTAAAGCTGGCAAACATCTTGAGTTTTTGTTTAACTGGGAAGATCTTTATTAGTTCCTCTATCTCCCTTGTATATTTGGAATTCTAAAAATACAAAGCTTGACTAGTATGGAACCTATATATGTTCTGTGTCTGCTGTTACCATTTCAAATAAGAATCATGTGTAATGCTCTGCCAATTACCAACAAAGGCTTATTGATAATAACTAATAAAGAAGTTATTCTGACTTTCTTCCACTCTTCTAAAAATGCTACAGAAGGCCATCCAAGAGACATTATTCAGCTAATTCTTCAGTCAGACATTCTTTGTCTCCTCATGTTACCCATCCTCTGTAGTCTTGAAAGTATTCAGACTAATTTGAAATTTCTACTTGTGCTCTATTTAGCACAACCTCCCCAACTTACTTAACTAATAAAGAAATAATTAATTCATCATTGAGAAGATAAATATTTTGCACATTAAGTAACAAAAGACTCTCTAAAATATACTAGCCCAGTATATACAAAGAACTTACTCAATTTAAAAATAAGCATACCACCCAATTGATAGGTAGACAGCCTATCAGAACAGACAATTCACACACAAAAAAAATATGAGAAGTCAACAGACACATGAGAAAATGTTCACTGTCACTTTTAATTAGGGAGAAGCAGGTCAAAACCACAAGGATGTTATTACTTTATACCAATGATAAAGCCATATATTATTAGAAATATCCCTAACCACATAAGTTGAAGATAATTCAGAGAAAGGGGATCCTGGCTCCCTGATAGTGAGAATATAAACTGGTATGATCATTTTATAAAATTATCTTATTTACCTTAAAAACTAAAAATGCAAATTCCATGTGACCCAGCAGACCTTCTTGAGTATCTATCCAAAGAACTGAAGAAAAAAATACATATTTGGTAGATTATAATCATTCAGTGTTCAACCAGTTTCCTAGGAAAATATCTATTTAAATACAAAATAAAAAAATGATATTTAAGTGCCAGTGCAGTAATATAATAATAATAATAGTAATAATGTCAATGATGTAGTGCAGGATAGCAGGGAAGAGTGAAGAAACATTAAAAAAAAAAAAAACTAGGTCATCAATACTACAAAAAAATCACAGTTTTATTCAAAAAAGAGGTATTGGAAACATAAATGGCTATCACCTTGTACTTCTCTCTAATTTTTCCATCCCCTAATTAAAAATAAGATTTCAAACTCAATATTTAAGTTAGTGCAGATAAATTCAGAGTCAACCTGGCCAAGGAATGAGACACTTGGGTAAGCATAGTTGACTGGATAACTCCTGTTTATCTCTGTTTTCAGTGTATCAACCACTCTGTAATGTTCTTTCTGACAGGCTAAAAGAACAGGAGCATGAAGGAAAAATATAGGAAATGAAGGAAGAAGAGAAAGGGAGGAAACAACACTTTCAGTGAAAGGCACTATAGGGAATTGAAAGGTCATTTTTGCCATATAAATAAGGATTATGTCATGTAAGTAACCTGATGCAAGGCACAGACACCATCACCATCACACCTCACAGTGGGGAGTGTGTGTGTGTGTGTGTGTGTGTGTGTGTGTGTGTGGGTGGAAGGGTGCTGCTGATGGGCCCAGGGAAGGGCCCTGGTCAGCTTGGAGGCACTGAATGGGATGAGCTTCTCCTTGTATTTATTTTTAATAAACATTGGATGATGCAACAAAAATTTTCAATAAAATTAATTTCAGTTTAACTTTTACCCAGCTAGTAAGAAAATTAAGGTAGTTGTTTTGTACACTTCAATGACTCATTTCACCATTAATAAGAAAATCCTAAAATGGAAGCTTAAATATTTAGTTTAAAGTATGGTAGACATTTCTTCCATATGAGATATAGAAGTAGTCAAAATAAAGTATGAGTTCACATTTATAAATAGTGTTTACTGTGCTATAATCTGTAGTAATCAGCAGGAATTCATAAAAATATGCTTTCAAATTTTCTCTTAAACTATGCTAAATCATAATACACTAGCAACACGAATGCAGATAGAAAAATGAGGTGATTTCACAATATATAAGAAGTAGAAATTTCCATCAGTAGAAGTTACAAAATATTTTAAGTTAGTGAAATTAAATATCCTAAGTAATTCAATCTGACATTTTATTTCTTATTCATAATTTGCAAATCTAATATTTTTGCTAGATTTGTTTTAAATCTAACAAGAAGATATTTAACTGTTATAATGTATTACCATAGAAGTAAAAAATCGTGAAAAATAATAAATCCATGTAAATTTTTTCATTTATTTGAATTTATTTTACCTGGTTTAGCTAATATGATATCTAGTCTGGAAACATAGGGCTTGGATTCTGAATTGACAATTTTGATAGCTCTGATCATTTGAGTAAGTTAAGCAATGAATTTTATCTCAGGACTAATTAGTAGATCAATTTAAGAATTACAGTGCAATTATTAAGGTGATTTTAATGAAATATTTTATTTCAAATCAGTTATAGTTTATATAAATGTGGTATGAATATAACTTTAAAAGTAAAATAGTTACAATCAATAGAATGGAAAGAATCTGTAACTATATCCTTTTGAAAAAGAAAATATCCAGCTTCATTTCACTACACTCAGATATAAAAAGTTCACACTTGCTGCTTTCTATTCAGGGTTTTCTATTTGCACTTGTGAGTCTATCATCCTTTCATTGGTGAAGCAAGTGATAGTTTGTACTTGATCTTCATATACATGCATTTACAAAGTATGATTTTTCATATCTGACTTTTTTCATTCAAAAATCATGTTTGAGTGATTTAACCAAGTGTTTGAGCAGTTCCACCATCTTCATTGTTCAGTTGCTCCGTTGTATAATGTAATGTGTATTCTATTAAATCCTTTAGGTTAGGCAAATAGTATTTTACCTGGAAAGCATTTTTTTTTTATGAAATTGAACTTTGTTAATTTTTATTGGAATTTGTGATGTGACATGATTCCCCGATGCAGTCTTTCTGAGAGAATTATGTGTATCATTTTGGGTGTGATCCAACAAGCATGGTTACGTTGGCATATTGATTATTTGCTCTTGACAAAATCTGGTATCTCCTCTATAGATGGAACTTGTCCAACATCATACTTGTAGAGTTCTTTATAAGTTGTTCTTTTACTTTAGTGTTAGACTCTATTTTTATTTTAAATTTTACTGTTTTGGAATTTTTCCCTTGTAGTTTTAACCACCTACAATTATCTTGCAGTTGATTTCTGGAGTTTTAGATATCACCATTATTCCTAGTGTTTTATTGTCAATACATTTGTAACTAGCTGAATTGTACTTGCACTTATGCTGTATATAGGGTATGAAAATGAATTTTTTTGTAGATTGAACACCACTGGAATCTCATCATTTAGTCTATTTTACTATAAAAAATAACTTGAAAATGGACTCAGGAAAATTACATCAGAGGAAATGTCCTGCTTTGCTCTGGGTAAAATGAACTAAGAACAATTCAGATAGGCAGTGGACTCAGAGAATCCCATGACATGGGGTGAAACGAGCGTACCTCATGATCACCAGACACCAACATTTTCAAAGTGCTGTGGCAACAATCTAAATACCCCAAGCAGAGGAGTGGTTGTGGTATATATACGTAATCTCCTCAGCTATTAAAAAAAAGGTTAACGCTTGCCATTTGGAACAACATGGATGAGACTAGGGAAGATTATGCTAAGCAACATAAATCAAGAGAAAGGCAGATACCAGGTGGTGTCACTTAAATGTAGGGATACAGAGAAACTAAGCAAAGGGTCAGATGAAGGAAAATCACTAAAAATGCTAAAAATCTGACAATTTTAGCCAGTGGGGTTTGGGGGGACAGAATAATGGTAAAAGGGGCACATGGGCTACAGTGGTGAGCTATGGTTGCTTTGGTGGTGAGTGTTGTGTAGCATCAACAGTTGATGGTGAAGATTTTGTATCTCTAAAACACAATGTTGAAAATCAATGTTACCTGAATTAAAAAAAAAAAAAAAAAAAGAGCCATGAACTCCATGTGATAAAGATGGCTCCAGAAACTCTCTATGTTGCATTTACTAATCATGACTTTGGATTATAAAAATGTAGTATTATCATCCTCATTTTACACATTTTAAAACTGAACCACAGAGACTTTGCTACTTTCCCAAAGCTATACAATTCGTAAGCAACTGAACCAGAATTTAACTTCCAAAGCTATGATTTTTTTTGTTCATTTTCCCTCACTATTCATGCATACAACAATAGAAAAGTCTTTCAAAATGCATAAATATTGATATTTAAATGTCATCAGAATTCTGGAACCCAAGTTTGAATCACTAGAAGTATTACTATTTTCCAAATGTATTAGAACTAGTCATGACTGTTGAAGAAGGACTAAAGATATGTAAATATTCATTAAAATGTGTGCTGTGTGTCATTAGTCTGAAGGGACATAGACAACCTTCATATTATAGACTTACTGATCATTATCACAGAATATTTGCTGCATTGTTGAATATAAGAACCTGCATTGTTTTGTGCGGTGGATAAGCCTAATTTATTATGGAAAATCTCAAGTCCATGTGAAATCTTGTTTCTTCTGCAATTATATTCAGTATTTGCTTAACAATTTCAGGTCCAAGAGTTCATTAACCTTCCCCACTATTTCTACTCCCAGTGAGCTTGGTCTCCGGTTTCTGTCTTTATAGGCCTTAGATAAGACTTCCTCCCTACTAGCCCATATTCCCTTTTCACTTCATACCTGTGCCAACAAGTGAAATTTTCTTCAGCTTCCACCTCCACATGTAAAAGGGATATTAACTAGAGCTCTTATCCTTGATGTAATTACCAACACTATACCTTCAAGAACTAAGAAAACCTATCAGTTCAAGCTTCTCTAAATGTGCAAATTAAGGCATTACCAGTAAAATAAAATAAGCAGACAAAGAAATTGGAGTCATCAAAAATATATGACAGCAAATGCAAAGATCTATATACTCAACCTAAGCCTAGTAAGATTTCTTGCTTTGTATTTTAGTTAGCTTTCTAATGTCTCCTCTACCTGTTTCAGAAAACTAATCATGTTAGTTAGCCCTTATGTTGGTTAGAACTTTACTATTAAAACCAGCAAAGATTTAATTTAAATAAACTCAGAAAGTAAACAAAAGATTACTAATTTACTTAAAACAGAACTACAGGAAAGTCAGTGATCTTGCTAAAATCAAACATAATTTCCAGAATGCTCTCATATCTGTTTCTTTCTCTCATTTTCCTCTTATTTCCTAGTCTTTTTTCCTATATGAGTTACCTTTTTCTAACCAAAGCTACTTCCTTAAAGATATTAGAGGTTTAAACCTGACAGTATTGTTCATATTGGCATGAGGAAAAATAACCTTTACTAACTATGGAATATATTTACAAAATAGGCATTTTGCCTTATCATGATCATTGCTTTATCTTTCATCCAAACTCCACTTTTTCTTCTCACCTTTCATCTACCTCATTGTGTCATAGGCAAATAAAGTCTCAGTCAATGAAACTACACCTGGTTACATTAACCTATCCAGATATGCCTAACTAATCAATATAGATTCAGCTTAAGTCCTACCTCTGGGGTTTTACTATATAAAATGAAAAGATTATACTACATCCCCATACATTAAATTTTAATTTTTAAGAACTTAAAAAGGATTAGTTATAAACCACATAATCGCACACAAATATGAATCACCTATGTTGCTTAACAAGTACAAATAAATTTAAGATTGCAGGTATCTTTAGTAGTTAATTATTTTTAAAGTTGATCCAGGACCACAGGGTATACCATTAAGTCAGTAGTGACTTACAATGAGAATATAGGATTAAATCACAACTATATTTGGTAGGGATGGATATGATCAGATTTGCATCTGGAAAAGAGAATACTGGCTAAACTGAAAACTAGCCAAATACATAGCTTGGTGACTACATTCAAATAAGCAGTATTTTTGCGAAATGAAAAAAGTCAGTGCCAGAGACAACAGCAAAGGTAATGATTGTTATATTGGTTTTGTTTGTTTGTTTTTTGAGACTAGGTCTCGCTACTTTTGCACGTCGGACCGCAGACTCTCGTTGCCCAGGGTACCACAGACTCAAGCAACCCCCACCCTTAGCTTCCCAGGTAGTTGGGATTACAGCTGTGTGCCACCACACCCAGCTATTTTTTTTGGAGCTAGGTCTCCCTACGGGCCCCAGGCGGGACTCGAACTGCAATCCCTAGCCCCGGCTGCTTCATAGGCTGAAGCTTACAGGCACGAGCCACCGTGCCCGGCCTAAGATTGTTATATTGTTAAGATGTAAGGCGACGTATTTGATAGAAACTTAAAAAAAAAAAAATCTAAGAAATTCATTTTAGATTAGCAAGAAATAAAATGAATAATTACTGCTAATTCACCCTCCATGTAGGGCACAATTGTGACACTATAGTTGCAAGCAACAGCAAAAATTCCTGTTTTTGTGAAGCGGTAAAGAAAACAATAATTGTAGTATGTAAATAATCATAATAGAGAAATGTATGCTACGTTTGATAGTGATAAATAATGCAGGGAGTAATAAAACAATCATCCCCTGACAACTGGATTAGAGGTATCTGAGACCTGAAAATGCAGATATCAGAAAAGATCTCACTAAGAAGGAGGGCTGGAAGTAAAATCCTAGAAGTTAAAAAGTCAACCAAGTACAAGGGAAAAAGAAGTTCTGGCAAAAAATTTATCTCTGTGGTGAAGAAGTAAAATTCCCTAGATATCAGCATGACTAGACAGTAAAGGAGGTAAGAAGAATAGATGAGAAAAAAGGGTTTATGAGGTCTAGACCACAGAGAGCCTTGTAAATCTGCTGAGATTTAGGTTTTTATTCAGAATAAGAGGGTAAAGGATTGGAATCACTTAAACAGAAAACTTGTGTCATCTGATCTGATTTACTTTTCCAGAATTACTCTGATAACAGACTGACAACAGGCAAAGGTAGAAAAGGGCTCACAAATAAGAAGCTGTTAGAATAATCCAAGTGAGGGATAAATGTGAGTAGATCGCAAAGATAGTGGTGGTTAGATTCTAAATATATTTTGATGGTAGAGTTGCTAACTTTGCCGATGGGTCACATATGTGGATGATCTAAAAAAGAGAAAGATAAAGAATTTGCCAAGGATTTTAGAATCAGCCATTGGATCACAGATACACCTTCATTTAAACTGCAAGAATCGAGGAAATCATTTTTGTAAACATTCTGGAATTGCTGAACTATACCTATTAGACAGTGTTACTAAGAATCCAAAGAATGTAATTGCCAAAATAGTAAGATCTGAGTAAACTATATGATAATTATGTCAATAGTTGAATTTCTCCTGTCAGTTGTGATATAATAGGCAGTTTACTTACTTTTTATTTTGTTCTGTTTAGGCTATGACTAACTTGCCATTAATAATTATTATCATTACTTTCTCAGGAAACTATATTAATTTATACACATGCAAAATAAATAGATAAATATAAATAAGCATATATTTTTGTCGAATTCTATATTATGGAATATTACATAATATTCATTTATCTAATCATTTTTCCAGCTTTCTCTTTTATCTATTCATAGATATGATTTATCTCTATAAGAGTATATGACAATTTTGAAACATTGTTTTCTATGGTGTTAGAATAAAGATAACTTGCTCTTTCCTCTAGTTATATCATTAAAAAAATTGTGAATGAGAACTTAGAAAAAATTCTTTGCTATTTTAGCCACCAGAGTTTTTAAGTTCTACTGTGATATAGTAAAATAGTTTTGAGAAATCAAAACTGTTATTTTTTTGTACTTAGTCACACTAAAATTTTGACAAGATTAGTAATTCTGAAAGAAAAGTGAAAAATCAGAAGATGTAGCCAAGAGCACTTGAAATGCATGCTTAAATTATGTTGCATTGAACTACTCCATTTTGTAAATAAATTACTCTTACACTGAATATTTTGAATTATTGACAAATGTGTACGAGTTTTATCACTAGAACACTTGTTCCTTCTGGCTATTTATACACTGGTGCCAATTTTACACATCATTTTATATGAAACTGCTAGACTATATCAAGATAAAATGTGTTAAATATTCCAAGACATGATCCCTATACATAAAACATGAGCTTTCACATACAAATGCATTCTGAATTTGTAGTGCTGTTTTAATTTTATACTTTTCCTTAAATAATTCTGATAACTTCCATTTTGTACAAGTCTCAATTTTAAAAAGAGTGTACATATAGTTGTATTTATCACTTGAATATCCTACTTACAGAAAAGGACCTCTTTGGTTGGCATTAAAACCAAACAAATGAGTAAAAAGTAATTGAGTAAAAAGATTTACTCAAAGTAAGATCCACTGCTTAATATTTTATATATATAATGACTCAATGACTTTTTACCAGAGACTAGTTGTGGTTCAAGTTCTGTATATTTCAAACTTTGTTTTTCTTCCACTTCCCACACACAGATTGTGCTTGGAGTATGAGGCATCTTTATATTTCAGAATTACCTGATAAACACCTTTATGAGTCATCACTTTGTCTTGGTTGTATTTTAGTGTGGTGAAACATAGTGGTCTTCCTGAAGACCATTCTGTGACTATAAACAATTTAATTATCTGCAGAAATGACTTTAAATCAAATAATAATAGTGTACTATACCTGTCGATTCAATTCAATTCAATTCAATTCAATTTCTCTTTGTTCAGATCCAAAAAACAAACAAACAAACAAACAAAAAAACCTGTGATACTCCAGTCAACTATCATATTGGAAACATGATACAGGCAAAGTCAAAATAAGATATATGAAATTATGAGCATCTATGTAAATATATAATCATAATATAAAAGCTATTTTTATTACATACAATTTGTAGCACTATTATAGGCTTATAAACTACAAATATGGTAATTCTGATAAAAAACTATTTTATATAACTCTATAAATGGGAAAAAGGTAAAACATATATAATCAATAGTATTGATAATACAAGAAAGTATCTTTTTTCCTATTCACCTCACAGTGCTATATGAATCAACATGATGAAGAGGACTATACCTGGAAGTTTCTAAATTTTCTAGTGTATGAAACTGGCTTCCACTGTGATCTTAACAAAGTGTCCCAAAATAAAGATGTTGCAATCGCCTTTCCCAATCTAGTCTTTCTTCCTCCAATGCCAAGTTCTCTTTTACTTGTGTGGTCAACCAGATATCCTAGGAAACTCTTGAAACCATATGTTAGGATTAAATTGGATTGTCTCAAAGATCCCAAATCTAGGGATTGCTGTAAATAGGAATAGTTAACTACCATATTTTCTTCATTAGTTCATATGAAATCAAGCCACCTGAATAGTGCTGATGCACTGAATCATGACTTATCCAGTCAGCCATAACATCAATTATGGACTCTAGACACCAATGATCACCTCTAATTCCTGGGTTTGATCACAGAATATTTTTAATGTTAACCCTTATAAAAATATATTAATTGATTCACCAATATTATCACCCATTTGTATATCTTTAACTTAGATCTTTATGTTCCATAATAAAATATTATAATTTAAGTTTTTAAATGTACTTTCCCTACCATGAACAAGATCTTTATATTTGCATTTGTTTCTTCTATCAACTAAAAAAACAGTTGATTATCTACTGACTTTGCTGATATGTTTCATTAATCCTAAATCTACCATTTATTTTTATAGATTAGATTCCTATAATGATGGTTTCTCATTTCTTCTTATCACATTAGCTGTAACGTCAAATGTAATATTCAAGAATGACAAAGAAAGTCAATATTTCATATCAAATGTCTGGAATGATTTTTTTAGCTATTGTTTATCAAATTAGAAACATTCTAACAATTTCTTTACAGGTTATCTCAGAAATTCCTTTTTACTTAGCTTTTTGATTGGTTAATCAAGTTGGTTTAACCAACTTTTTAATTATTTTTTGAGGTAATATAAGTTTACAAAACTGTGTGACTCAGAGGTATAGGATCATACCTTGGATCATACCTTTGGATGTTTATGTAAAGAGGAAGCCACCAGTGAGCAAAGCCACCATCAAGCACTAGTGGATGGTGCTCATAGTCAACTCTGTGGTAATGGTGGAAATTTATGTACTTCATCCCCTGATTTCCTCAGTTAGGGTTACTGGGTTTCAAGGATAGAGTGGAATCATCAGGTGAATGTTAAAACCTGCTCAAAACTGAGTCTATCAGCTGGAAGGTAAGGAGGGAAGAGCAAAGTGGAGAGGGGATAAAACAGACGATGTTAGAAGACATTTGATGCCTTGATGGTAGGAGTAGTATGGTAATAATACCTGTAGGGTGTGATCCTGTTCTTTGAAATCATGTACAGTGTTGTAAACCAATACTATTTTAATAAAAACTAAACAAGAATATAAGGCAGCATGGGTTGGAGCTTGGGGGAAACTCTTCACTTTGACTTCTGCTTGTACCTTTGTCTGCCCAGCTGATGGTATCTAATGGGGAAGTTAGTTGCCATTCTGCCAAATACTAGCCAGTAAATTTTCTTATCCTCTCTCTATTCTTTCCTCGCTTCTTTCAGAAATATGCTTTTGGGTCACAGACTATTTTCTTAAGTGTGGTGTAGTGATCACCCCATTTTCCCCTGGGGTTCACCACATTGCAACAATCACACCTGACTCAGGTGAGGATTTCTTCTCTACGTTTTGATTTTCCTAGTATGATGTTTATAAAGCATGATTTTAGTGAAAGAACTACAACTTAAAGAAGTTGGGAAAGAGTTGTAGAATAAAGAAAGCATAATCCACATGTAAAAATGTCATTTGACTTAAAAAATTCCAAAACACATAATTTGTGTTCAGATAAACTATAGAACTACACATATAACAGCATAATATCTTTTCTCAATTTATGGCACCCTAAATATTAAACATAAATGTTATTCAATTTAATCCCTAAACAGTATCATCACAATCCAAATGAAATCCATGAAAATAACATATTTCAACCCATTTTTAATAATTTGACCAATGAGAATTTAAGTACTTATGGAGATAAAGTTTGTTTTAAAATATATTGCTCACAGGACTATCTTTTTATTTAAACTATACTCATAGAAAGATCTACCAAAGTTCAAATTATATTCCTTATTAGTTATTAAACCTTAGATAGAACTATTTTCTAAGGATGTTTTTATGTTTTGTGGATGATTGCCAACTGAGGTAAACTGACTTAAAAGTTGCCAGTTATTTTTGTTTCTGGTAGTGGGGATATCAAAATTATTTTGAACAGAATCCTTTATTCAAAGCAAAGCATCATAGTGTCTGATCCCTGTCTTTTCGAAGTTCAGCATTATTAAGATTGCTATAATGAAATGAAAAGGTTTGACTGAGGTTAGCTTGCATTCATTAGACTGCAAGTACTAATGAACAGGCTTCACTAAAAGGGTAGAAAAATATGGATTGGTGACCTGGATGCAAAATTGTTTCCTAAAACATTGTGTGATTGAGAACAGGTCCTCCTTTTGACTTAGTCATTCTGGCACTATATAGCTTGCCTCCACGAAAATTGCAACACATATACTTAAGCTTATAAATTTATATGAAATTGCTCTATTACTTTAGAAATACTAGTGCTGTTCTAAGCTAGAAAAGCATAGAACATTCTATAATACACACAAATTGGAGGAAATGAATCCTTTTCTTTCTTCATTTAAAAAAAAAGGTTAAAAAAGTTTAATAGTAGCTGGTATATATCCTTATACACAGCAAAACACCAGTAAAACTGAATACCCGAGAAAATGACTAAAAAAGTCACCTCCTTAAATAATTTTGTTTAAAGATAAAAGATGTTAGGATAGAAAAGGAAAAGTTGAGTTATGGAAAATTACCAGGAAAGGCACAGAAAGCAAAAGTATTGTTGTTATGTAGATTTAAATTGCTGCTTTCTCCATTGATAAGAATTAGAGATTTAGATCTCCCTGTGCAGTGAGGAGACACTCTTATAAAGGGAGGTTTTCCTTGATACATGTAAATGTTCCTTTTGAAAGGGGAGCCGTTTTGCCTGGTGGTCCTCCTGTGTAATAATCCATATGTACAAAAGACATATTTGGGGGTGGTAGAATTTTTGTTCCCTTACATTTGGTTCTTATTCCACCTTTGAAATTCCCCAAGAAATCTCAGAATTCTGAAGCTAAGTTGTTTGATTCTTTCATAAAACCAGTCTCTCTAGCTTGAGAATAAATAGATCAATTCTATCAAATAGTTCTGTTTCATTTCTGAAGGTGACATCATAGGATACTTAGCAGCATTGCTAACTAGTATTCCTTAGATGCTAATAGTACTGTGTAAATGGAGGGGTCCCCTCATTGATGGATGTTGGCTTCAACAAATATAAATCTGCCCCCACACAAACACACAAAAATCATCATTTGTACAGCTTTGTTAACCATCAAAGCTATTGCTTGCATGCCAGTCTACTTGCCAAAATTCTAAAATGTATTGATAGTGATCATGTTGGGATTAACAGTCTTTTGCTTTCTTTATGATCCAAATTCTTTTGGTCTCTAGTGAATATCAGGCTTTTGAAGTTTTATCTTTAAAAATGAAATTTAGAGAAGAATTGTTTACAAAAAGTTTAATCATAATGGATTTTTCTCTTTCCCGTAGTCTATCCATATCAGTCAACGTACCATAGTCTAAGAGGAACATAGCAATATTAATAATCATCCCTAATTGAGTATCTACAGGACACAGATATAAAGTAATATGCCTCGATAAACTTATTTATCTATCAGGTGTTCATGAATGCAATTTATCTATCAAGTGTTCATGAATGCAATTTCCATTAGGAAATTGATGCTGCTTTCTTCTTATAGTTGAGAAGTTTGTATTGTAATATTGAGCACACAGCAGTTCAGCATGCTCTAACTATTGATTTCTAGTACAGGAGTTTCCCTTTGCCTTTTGTTACTGACATGTTACTGGCATAGGAGACAATTAGCAGATGGTTAATAGTGTGATTGAGCTTAAGAAATAAAAAGAACTTGTTAATTTATGAGTGTATTTAATGTAGGTAACGTAACAAACACAACAACACTGGTTTTGCTTAGTCCGTCACAAATATTTGCATTTATTTTTCATACCAACTTTCTGAGGAAAGTTTAGTTATGATCGCCATATAAGAGGTAAGAAAAGTAAGAAGACACAGAGGAGTTAGCAACTCACCTAACTTACATTGCTAGTAAGTGGAATTCCAAATCAAATGATCTGGCTCCCAAATCCTTGCCCTGAATTAGTACTTTATGATGGAAGATGTTCAGAAAATCCTATACATTCTCATGTCCTCCTCTCCTTTCTTAAAGACTTAAATTCTATGGTGAATAACTATAACCGATGCTATGTATACCAGCTTTTCATTTTCTACTTGAATTTTCGCATCCTTACAAACATATTTTTCTATGTCCTCTCAAAAGACTAATAAGGTCTCATTATTTTCATTTTTCTTTGCAAGTGAAAACCATTTTCCTATTTATCCTTGTAGTAAAACTCCTGAAAACAAAACATCTTTTTACTGATTGATATTTTATCTTCTTTCATTTCTTCTTGACCCCGCTTCAGGCCTTAACACCACTAATCTATTAAAACTGCAATTACCACATCACTGAAAGCTGTCAACCAGGGAACAAGAACCATACTTGGCCATTGCTCCAACAATGGAGGCTGGCAATCAGGAAACAAGGACACCATGGTTGGCAAGAAGCAGTTTTATCCATACCAATACTGACTCAGTGGATTCATCTCCAAAGTCTGAATACCCCTAAAAGGCAGTTGAGTGTTTATATATACTTTACATGTACTAGCGTTTCAGGTGGGCTATCATTGGTGGTAGTACAAGGCTTGATGTGGCAAAAAATAGAATAAGGAAGATTCAAGGAGAAGCTGGGAGACATGCAAGTAGAGTCAGTATTCGTTTGTCATCTAGACTCCCCCTCCCCAAGTTACATGTCTTAGGTCACTGCTTCAGCATATTTTAGGTTATGCTTTCACCTGGTCATCACATTTCATCACCACTGATCTGCATTACTTATTTCAGAGATTACTATTTAGTCACCATACTTTTAGCTCATCAGCAGTTTGTATTACTTAAAAAATACTTAGTTTTTTTTTTTCTTCACTTTTTTAGGGCAGAATTTCACTTGGTTTTCCACTTAACTTTCTACTAACTCTATCTTAGTCTTTTTCTGCTTCCATCTGAATTCCTCCTATAGTTTAAAAATGAAATACCCTTGGACCTTTCATATTCTATTTATATTACCCTTTATGTGACCTCCCTCTCTAGTCTCTGAGCCTACTAATCCCTACTTGCATGCTACTCCCAAAATTTATTCCCAATTTATAATCTCTCCCCTAAAGTACCGAAAAACACATCCAATTGTTTACTCTGCATCTACATTTAAATGCTGTCTAGCACCTCAAAATTTATAAGTGATGCTATGTTTCAATCATGGATATTTTTAAGTGCCAGGCAGTAAATCATATTTTAAGTGCTGGAAGTAGACTTTTAGAGTCATTACCTTCATTCATGGGCTTAAATAATGATACTGTTTGTGAAAATGCCTACTGTTTAATTGTATTTTGCTTACTACTTAATTGTATTTTGTCTTGAATATTTGATTGCTCAATCTGTTCATTGTATCAGCTTAATTTAAATATTATTTCTGAATTTCCAAAGCAGTCAGGATAACAGTTCTTAACTGTGATTTGAAGAACCCTGCACATTCCAGAAATATGATCAGACATGAAATCACAGTGATTTTTTAAAAAACAATTAATACACTGTTGATTTTGTTGTGTGAACACTCATGCCAATAGTACCCAGGCCCACAATATCAGAAATAATAAAGGAACAGAATGTCAGCACTTCAAAACACTTATTCGCATTTAGTTGTAAACAAAGCTAAACTTTACTTATTCCCAGCATGTTGCGCTACTTTGGAAATGCCACTAGTCTACATAGTTCTTGAATGTAAGGGTTTAACATTAATTCACCATAAATCCAGTGTCACACATTCTCTCATTTTTCTTCCTGAGCGAAGGACTCATCTCCATCAGAGTACTTTTCACACTTGAATTTGTGAACACTGCTATACCACAAATTCTCTAAGGATAGACACCATATCCTTTCTTTCTATGGTACACATCTGCACAACCTAACTTTTAACACATTTTTTTTTTCTAAAAAATAGATTACTTTCTCAAATACAGGCATTGTTTCCTATGGAAAATTATTATTATTAAATTTCTCTCAAGTATTAATCATCTGATAACCACAAAAATTAATAGAATGTCAAATAACCATCTGTTTAACATCTCACACTTTAGGGAAGATGACTTTTGAAATTTAATTACAATAGAGTAGGTGATGATCTAACTTTCTATTTAGTTACTAGCATTAATTTTTTTTTTTGCTTCAGAAAAGATTTTGTTGATATTTCACACTACATACTTTCTTTTTACCTGTGTAAACTCTGTTTATATAATTCTGTTATCATTCTTTCCCAGTGTGTGTTTTGGATGGGATAGAGTTTTACATATCACCACTGCATTTGATGAGAGAATCAAAGTTGTCACACTTACTTTTTTTTTTTTTTTTGCTTTTCCTGAATGCTTTTATTGAGCTCTGACCTGTATATCAGGAATAATTAATCATGGATCAAGGAAGAGTTACCTTAGATTTAGCTGGAACTAAAGCTCATGACTTTTTCATTGTTAAATTTGTGGGAAACTGTTAATGTTTTCACCAATATTAATAAAAGGGTAGGTGTATTTATATTCATAGTTGAAACATCAGTTTGGACATTTGTGAGCATCAATGGTTTTAAGGTAATTTCTGTTTTAAGTATAATTTCTGTTGCTAGAAATAATTTTAACATTATTTTTCCTTATTTTGGAAAGTAAAGATGATTCATACTAATTACTTTCACTTCTGTGGAAATGAATCACTACACTAAGTCTAATTTTCAAATTAAGGCAAAACATTTGTATCATCTGGCATAGTAATTAGTAAGTAAATAATGAGTTGTCACATTTGCATCAAGTATATCAAAGCATACAGTTGCAGCCTACTTTATTGAAACAAAGGATTCTGGGATGATTGTTCACATTATTTTAAATTTATATAGAAGATGGATGGTGATGAGCTGTTTAGTTCAAATGTGCAGATATTTACAGTGTTTGAGAAAGTTCACTATAGATGAAACAAAAGCTGAGAACTTCTCCACAAAGTATCTTTCATTAAAGAAGATGACTTGTCTAAGACTATTCCACCTCCTTGAAGATGATTGACAGATGTGAACATCCAACAATTTATTTATGCTGGGATGAAAAGGTTTGTCACCTTTCTTCATTACAAGATAACTCTGAATAGTCGCCTCAAGTTTAGGGTATCTCAGGATCATGGAAGCTTTTTATGCAACTTAATTGTAGCTTAGTGCCTTCTTGTGCCAAATCATGCTTTCTTCATTCTTGTAAAATATAATTCTGGGAGAACTCACAAAACCTTCTACACACAAATATCCACCTCAGAACTTGACTCCTGGGAAACCCAACTTAAGATAGCTTGCTCTGTGAATGCTTCTGAGAACCAGGCATAAAAAACGACATCTTAGAAATGGACAATAGTTAGAAATGAGATCTCTGTCACTGATGGTAGCTCAAACCTCCTAGAAAGCTATAGTAGTCTAATGTGAAATTTCATTTTTGAAGCAAACTGAGAAGAGATAAAGGATTGCCCATGATTGCTACAAACCCAAATATGACTTTTGGGGGAGAAGGGGGAGAAGGAAAATCAATGGCTCACATTAAGTGCAGTCTACTAAATACTGGAGCATATAGTGGAAGAGAGAATAAAAAAGTTCATAAAAATAAACAGCAGGAGTCAAGAACATACAGAAGTCATGTATCTATGAAAAAATAGTGAACAACTCCTTTAATGCAATAAGAAATGCACTGACAAGAGATTGCCTTCATTATTGAGGAGAGTTTTCTTGTGAAGACTTTGACTGATGGGAGGATTATGTTCACTAAAGCAGTGGAGAAGATAGGAATCTAAAATAAGAGAGTCAAGCCGTAGTTTGCAACTAACAACAAAAAAAGGTAGATGAAATGATAAGCATAATGGGCAAGTAGTAGATTAAAGGAACCTCACCTACAGAGACTACAGATAGGTAACAGAGCACAATGATACTCAGAACAAGATACATCTGACTTCAATAAATATGTAGCTTACCTGCTAAACCAGAAGAGATTGTCATACTGGGAATTCCAAAGACAACGTTTCCAATGAAATAGGGTCATCCCTTTTACAGTTTCTGGATAGTCAGCCAGGAAAAATCCAGAACCTGTTATTCAAAGACAGCAGGCTATATTCCCTGTCTCTAATACTGTCTAATGATGACATATGCTAAAGGCATTTTATAGATTCTTTGAGACTTTTTATATAAATGCAAGGGGAGCAATCCTGTACATGATGTCAATTATAATACAAGCGGCAGACCCATCAAGCTGCATAACTTCTTTATTGGTTTTAGCAGTTACAGAAACATATCAGGCAGCAGGACAGGCCAGGGGGTCTGGGAACCAGGCAAACCCCCCTCCCCCCAGATATCTTTATACTCTTTCTGGGCTCTCTCTTGGCTTTTTCTCATGCTCTAGCTCAGGTGTGCTTGTGATTCTACCCTTTTTCTGGGGTGATGCTGTCCTTCTAGCCCCTTCTTCCAGGGTGAGATGTGCCCACTCACACAAGTGCATACCCTGGGCATTGGCCTGGGCATGCACACACAATCATGGGGAGGACGCAATACCACAGGTACTGGCCATAAAGGCTGATGATGGAAAACGCCTGGCCAACTCACCCTATAGTAAGAAAGCAAAAGTTCATCTCTTCTCTGTTATTCTGTATGTCTTCATTTACTTTTTCATATTATATTGGTGAGGTTCTTCACTGTGATGTTGAATAGAAGTAACTAGATATGACATCGTGTTATGTTCCTAATGAATGCTTTCTGACTTTAACCATTAAGATGTTGGCTTAAGTGTTTCTGTAGATCCCATTTTCAGGCTGTGTTAGTTCTCTTCCTAGTTTCCTGAAAGATTGTTTTATTTCTTTTTTTTTTAGTATTAATACATGTTAGATTGGATATCCATGTGCAAAGAATAAAAAATATTAAAATGATCTACACCTTTATTTGTACCAGTGTCAAATAAAAAAAGAGGTAGACTTAAATGAAAGCTTAAGTGTACAAAACTTCTAGAAAGAAACATATAAAGAAATCTTTGTGATCTTGGGTTACACAAGGATTTCTTATATGAAACAGCAAAAACAGGATTCATGAAAGAAAAAAATGAGAAAAGAAGCTTCATAAAAAATTAAGAATTTCTTCACTTTGAGTCATTATTAAAAGAACAAAAATAGAAGCTATTGTGAAAGAAATTATTTTAAATTACATTTGATAAAAAAATGAAAAAATATGAAAGGCAAACAAAACACATTTGGATTATCAAAGCATTCTGATAAAAATGGGCACAATATTTTGAACAGATAATTTGCCAAATAATATATACAGATTCCAGATAAGCATATGAAAAGAAGCCTAGTATCATTAGTCATTAGGTAAATACAAATTAAATCAAGATATCACTATGTAAAAATTAAATTAGCTAAGATTAAAAAAATAAAAACAAACAGGCAAGGCTAAGCATCTAAGATATGCAAAGCTCCGGAATATCTAATCTGTTGCTCATGTGAATATTAAAGGCTACAATCATTTTTGAAGCAATTTAGATTTAAAGTAATAAAGTTAAAAAAAACTTCCTTATGACAGTGATATATCATATCATATCATAGATATTTACATAGCTACATTTAAGTGAAGAATAAACCTATATTTACTCAAAACCTGATATGTTTATGTTTGTAGTGACTTTATTTGTAATCATCAAAAACTGGAAACAAATCAGGAAACCCCAGAATAGGCAAAACTACAATAAGAAAATAGTGAAGTGTTTTGACAGCTGCTCTCCGGAGAAGAATGCTAGGTGGTTCCATGGGGACATAGGGTACTTGGAGGAATGATGGATCTGTTACTTTATCTGTATTGAGATGAAGGTCTATAAATGTTACTCACAGCTCTAGGTTATATCTCTACCTTCTAGTCCCTCCATTCATTCTGTGTCTAAATGTTGGTCATATTAGATTACAGCCTACTACAATAACCTCATTTTATCTTCCCTACTTACTTCTTTAAAAATCCTGTTTGCAATGTCTTTACTTCAGCAGCACATATACTAAAATTGGAATGATACAGATAAGATTAGCATGGCCGTTGTGCAAGGATGACACCCTAATTCGTGAAGCATTCCATATTTTTAAGCTTCTGTACAGCAAAAGAGACAACAGAAAAAAAACAAAAAGAATCCCAACTGAGTGGGAAAAATTTTGCCCTCCATACAAGTGATAAGGGTCTGATAACAAAGATACACAAAGAACTCACACAATTTAACAAAAACAAAGCAAAAAACCCAGTTAAAAAATGGGCAGGATATCTAAAAAAACACTTCTCCAAAGAGGAAATGCAAATGGCCAACAGGCACATGAAAAAATGTTCAATGTCATTAGCATAAGGGAAATGCAAATCAAAATCACAATGAGATACCACCTTACACCAGTAAGAATGGCCCACATCAAAAAACCAGGCAACAAGTGCTGGCATGGATGTGGAAAGAAAGGAACACTTTTACACTGCTGGTGGTTATGTAAACTGATCCATTCTCTATGGAAAGCAGTGTGGAGAACCCTCAAATTAATGAAAACGGAATCAGGCAACAAGTGCTGGCGTGGATGTGGAAAGAAAGGAACACTTTTACACTGCTGGTGGTTATGTAAACTGATCCAGTCTCTATGGAAAGCAGTGTGGAGAACCCTCAAATTAATGAAAACGGAACTACCATCTGATCCAGCAATCACTCTTCTGGGAATCTACCCAAAGGAGATCTCAATGTGGGTGCAAAGGGACACCTGTGCTCAGATGTTTATTGCAGCACTATTTATCATTGCAAGGACATGGAAACAACCCAAATGCCCCAAGACAGATGACTGGATAAAAAAAAAGGTGGTATGTATACACAATGGAATATTACTCATTAATTAAAAATGACAAATTTGATTATTATTATTATTATTTTTTTTTTGGTAACATGGATGTACCTAGAAGAAATCATATTGGCAGAAACAAGTCTGAAGAAAAAAGACAGAAACCAAATGGTTTCACTAATACATGGACAACCAAACGAAAGTACACCACTGGGGGAGGGTACCAGCTAGAGTGGCCAGGGAGGGGAGATTGGGTGACCCCCAGGGATCACAATAATGTGAAATATATATATATATTATTTAAAATTAAAAATATATAGCAAATGATAAAAAATAAAAATAAAAATCCTGTCTGCAAATACAGTCACATTCCAGAACTTCAATATATCAATTTTAAGAGGGACAGAATTCAGTACATAAGAAACACTGATTTTTTTTTGGCTGTCTGTATTATGACTGTTTCATGAAATACTAAATAATGATTCAAGTTCAGGGGCATAAAATAGTAACTTATTAATTCCTAATTTCCAGCTATCCCAATTCAAATATCAACATGATTCAACTGGAATTCTTCATCTGATGATGGTTTTATAAACAAACACATGCCAGAATCTTCCAGGTTGCTTCTCTTCAGGATAAATCAAAGGCAATAATTGGAAATATTGGGATCCCAAGTTATCTATCTTTAAAACTTTCCCCTCTTCTTGAAAGAACTCAAGTTGTTCATATTTATCCCCAGGTCCTTGGATTTCAGTGTTTCTGGTATTTTTGAATTTGACTATCACTTTGCCTTGGTGTGAGCTGGTACTGTTATAAAAGGGAGTGTACCATTCATTATAAAGCACTAAGAAAAAAGTGACAAAGAGCACACCTACGCCACTTCCAGTTCACGTCTCTTACCCACTACTTTCCTCCCTGCCTGTTCTGAGTCACATTCTCCATTTAGAAACCAGACACTATGAATTTTTTTTATATTGAGAGTTTAATGAGAAAAGCATATGTTAAAAATAAGATTTTTTTTTGTCTCAGGATTTAAAAGGAAAAATAATACATATATATTTATATATTTTTGTGAGTCCTCTTCTAAAGGAAATAGTATTCATGGCATGTTGAATTAATGCTTTGACTCTGATTCTTCGTGGAGCCTGTGCATAAAGGTTTATATGTGCACTTTAATTCAAATTACATTATATTCTTTCCTCACAGTCAAATAGTTAAGGTAACTTTAGGGTAGAATTTTTTTAAAGAATGTTTGGCAAGAATTCTGCAATTCTCGCCTATTTAACTACAAATTGTTGCTTTGTTGATTCCTTGGATATAAAATCAATTTCTTTGTAAACTCTACATATCAGTCAGGAAATGTAAGTGTAAAATAATGCCATAAGCAAGATCATGAGGCAAATGAAATATTTCTCTAACCGAATGCAAATGTATTCATGAAGAGAATAACATTTGCACTAGGAAATGAATGCTGATGCCAGCAATTTTCCAGTGGGAAATTTCTTAATCGGCCTCTAGCTATTCAGAGAACAATCTTTTCCAATGCCTGATAATATCCACAAGCCTACAAGCCCTCTCCCTGAGACAAATTTTCTACAAATTTAAGAAAAAGAAATATTCTTTGTCTTCACATGCACTATTACTTAAATCATCCTCCAACTCAGGGTTTCTCAAATGAGTTTTATTTCCATTTTGGACCAGACAATTCTTTGCTATTGGGAGAAGGGGTTCTCCTGCACATTTGTACTGGACAATATCTACACATGTCCTTGGTCTCTACCCACTAGACACTAGCAGCAGATATTCTCAAATGCCCCCCCCCCAGACAAAATTGTTCCCGATTGTTAAATTGTTCTCTCTCCCCCACTCTTGCTCTCTCACTCTCTTTCTCTCACTCACTCACTCACACACACACACATCACACACATTTTGTGGGTATCAACTACCTATTGTCACAATATATTAAAGGCATTTATTTTCAAACCTGTACTCCACAGTGAGACAGGTTATGAAAGTTTGTAGCATTTCTGGTTGTTAAATGATATAAAGGTCAGTTGAATTCAGTCAAGTAATCATTAAAGGAAGTGGTCATTTTTAGGTAGAGTCTGTAAGAACAAGAAATAAATTTCTTCAATTAATATAAAAGAGATGCTTGAGATAAGGATTTGTGCGGACTTGGAGACTACTTAGGATTGGGAATGAAAGTTACCATGTGCTTTATTATAGCTGAATAAAATAATTAAAATATTAGTGCTTTGATAACATGTTGCAATTTTATTACTTCAGTTACTCCTGAAGCTGCATACTTTCCATACTTACTGATCATATTATCTTTTATTGTAAATTACCAATTCATGTTTCAGTGGTATTATTTGTATTTTATTATTTATTTGAAATAGCCTTTTGAACAAGATGGCCCTCAACTTATGCTTGCTATATGTGGTATACTTGTTAAAGTACCTAAGAAAGCTTCACTTCATTTTTGATATAAAGCTCTGTTAAAAATGTGCATGTATTCCAAACTATCCGTTGGTAGCTATTGTTTTTCTGATTGCTTTCATTGCTCTCAAACTCTTTCCCATAATTAGGAAAATACTCATATTTCTTAAATCTGTTTCTAATATGTACATTCTAATGTAAAATTCTGAAGTTTTTTAATACCAATGTAGTAAATATTTGAAATAGAGACAAAAAATCTAATAATTTTTCAGTAATAAAAATGACTTTATTTAATATGACAACTCCATTAACATAGTGTCATCATGCTTGGTGAACACATGTAGTGACTGAAGTTCACAAAGCTTAATACTTTAATCGGTGACACAAGATTGGTAAGTGATAGGGCAGAAGTTCTTTTGTTTTACCTACACTTCATGCTATTTCTTTAAGCAATAGGAAGTCTCTTGGACTTTTGAATGGAAATGACATGTTCAAAATTGTGCTTTAAGAAAACCAATTTAGCAGTATGTCAAAGGAATATTTTTTTCTTTTGAGGGAGATTCTGCAGGTTTTTGAAGTAGAGCAAATCAAAGATAATGAAATCCTTATATCTGAAAGGATGTAGGGGCTAGAAATTGAAGAGAAAGGATATCAAAGAAAGAAAATTGACAAGGCAGGATAACTGATTCAATGTTGAGGCAAGAAAGATGTGTTAGAGGCGATTAAGAATTGTCTGACAATTCAACTTTTAAAAACCTATATATAGTTTTTCAAATTGAAAGCTTTTGTAAGTAAGACTTAGGTTAATTTTGGTTATTCTGAGATGCCAACTAAAGAGGGAATGTCCTAGGTGATAATTTAAGATTGCTTGTTGCAACAGGAAAAAGGATGAGAATTATAGGCCAGGGGACCATCTGCACTGATCAAATAGAAACTATGAGATTGTCCAGAGTAAACGCTGACTTGAAATAATCATGGACAAATCTTTGAAAATCTCCATATTTAAGTGGTGAGAATAAGAACTGAATCTGTAATATAAATCATGTATAAAGAAGCAAAAGGAAATTTTTCTTTTTTTAGTATAAAGTTATCAGCCACAAGGACTCTAAGTTTTTTTTTTAAATAGCTTATGACATATACTCTCAGTCATATCCATGTCAAATCACACTAAACAAATTAGTGCACAACTGCCCAAAATTCTAGCTCCCTAGTAGCTGCATTACTTTATCAAAGATCTTCCCTGATCACCAGATGCTGATAACCTTGCTTACACCACAAACTAGACATGTCAGAGAATTCCCTCCCAACCTCACCAGTCCCTGACTAGTTGATGGGAGAGTTGTATAAACAACACCCCCTCACCACCCCACCCTCCAACTCCCTTCCACTTAGGGCAGGATAACTTAAGCATGTCCTCACTGACTCTACCATTTCCCCCAGCATGCTCAGTCTAAGTTATTTTCAGGGCAGACTTGCCTGAAAAGAAAAACTTGCTTGACTGTTTTCTCTTTTATCATTACCCTAATTGTATTTCCCGAGATAATTCATGAAGTAAAACTCCTATACTCCTAAACTCAAATTGACCCCAAGCTCTGCTACTGCGAAAAGGTGAATAAAGGCAGAACGTGATGAATGATAAAAGTTTTAGCAACAGAGAAGTCAGTGCTGAGGATAAGGCAGCCCTCACAGGTGAATACAGATAAGTTGGCTCTAAGAAAATAAAGAATGAGAGAACGCTTGGACGTAGGTAATTTGAGGTGGTGTAGAGAGAAACTGAGAGAAGAATTTGATCTCGGTCTAAGCAGAGATTTAATTTGAACCTACAGTGAGATGAAAGGGGCTGTTGAGGATTTGAGAAGAGCAGATTTTCTGAACAGTCACACCAGTGTGATATGAAAAGTCACCAGTCAGTCTTATAGTTTAAGGTATTATCAAAAAATAACAGAACTGCCCCCCCTCCCACCCCACCCCACCCCCGTTAGACCTACAGTTAAGAGTTCTGACTTGACACCATTCACTTTGTGAACTTGCACAGAAGAGTTAAACTCTCTGGTCATTTTCTGTATCTGTAAAATATGAATAATAAGATTCTTCAACCAAGGATCTGTGATTTAAATTCATCAACATGTAGGGTTGCCTGGAATATAGTAAATAATTCACAGAGGTGAGATGTTACCCCCAGGGACAAAAAGAATCCAGTTAGAATCTGAATGTAAGGTGTCAGAGTAGCGACGTTCAGCATGGTATTAAGTACCTTTAAAAAAATCAGAATGCTCGTCTCTGTTACAGAAATCCTGAGATAAGAGGCATCTATCTGTTCCAACTTTTTCCTTTCTCAAGGGTTCTGACAGACTTACAAGTTCTATTATGCTAAACTACTAAATTTGTCTGGGCATGTTCTTTAAAAAGTATTAAAAATAATAGTTACTTCAGATTTGTAGATATTTTACATGGGTATTATTTTTCAGAAAATGAATGGTATCTGATTATTCTGGAAATATCAACTTGAAGTTTTCTTCTCAGGTTTTATTTAGTCAAAACAAGGCACTAAATAACAAGTTGAAATGAGTGTTTAAACAGCATTGTTAGGTTCCTTAAAAAAAGCTACAACCTCATGTGAACTTCCTTTTTTTAAATATATATTCTCATTTTTTCAGGTTTATTTTTTCAGAAGTATATATATCCTTATATAGTTTAGTATTCTTTTTATTATGAATTCATTAGACATGATGTTATAGCAGAAAATACTATTTCACTATTTTTCTGTATTTATGAATCTTATGAATTTTCCCTACTCTGTATATCCTAAGCAGCACAGAAGGGAAATAGTAATATGATAATTATATTTCAAAGTTTGTAAGAGTCAATTACTTTTAGTAAACTCTAACAGGAATGAAGAAAAAATGTCATCTCTGATGCCCTTTTCATAGGAATGTGAATATGAATATTCAGTTATGTTTGAAGACTGAAGGTTTCTTAAACTTAACAAATCCATAATAAATTTCAATGCAAAAAAAAAAAAAAGCTTAAAGGTTATCAGGAAGAATTTAGATTGAATTGAATGACACTTGAAAGTGTACAAAAAAATTATGCAATGAAAGTTTCTTTTTCTGGCAATCACAATAGAATATGGATTTATACTCTTGTATTCATTTAAATTATTCAACATTGGCTTATTGGACACAAAAATAAACTCACAGCATCTTCTCTCGAGGACTTAACCATTCAGGCGGTCTATTAAATCCATTCATTTTCCTTTTGCAGATATGAATTATAAAAATGGATTTTCCTCAGCCTTGAAATAAGTGAACAATCAAAATATTTTTTTCTTGCTTCTGATTCTGTGACTTCAAAAATTTCTGAACAATTTAAGTCCTGGATTTGGTCATCATCACATTTAGTACAGAATACTAAAATAACTTCATTGGTATTTCCAAGGAGTAATTCTTGATATCTTAAACTAAATATCTTCTCCAAAGTCTTCTGCTACACCAGATTTTTTCATTGTACTGTTTGAGGCCCAAAGTTAGGAGTTATTTCCTAATCCCTTTAGTTACAACCCTAATTCAAGTGTCGGAAAGTCTATCTGTTCTGATCACTTCCCATGTGTCGTTTCTAAAACTGGCCACTTCACTAACTTCACAGAAGTGTTTCATGGTTTCAGTCTCATCTACTCTCATTATTAGAGTAAATTTTAAATTGTACAAATCAATCATAGCACAATAAGATCAGACATCATTTACCATATCCTCCTCTCAGAATTTCACACAATTTGAATACCATTTAAATTTCTTACAAGATCCCATAATCTGTGACCTCTTCTGTCTCTTAAAGTCTCCTTCCACTTTCCCATTTTTGTTCAATCACCCAAGTCCCATTTTCTCTCCAAATGTCATTGATTTTCTTTTTTAATATGATTTTTCAACTATAATTTTTTACTTACCTCCATAGGTTTTGGTGTGTCTTGGATTTTTTAAAATTATTAAAATAGTTCCTAATTTCCCATAACATTCATTTTCAACCCATTGGTCATTTAAGAATGTATTGATTAATTTCCACATATTCATGGATTTTTTTTTCAAATTTCCTTTCATAATGATTTCTAATATCATTCTAGTATGGTTATACAGCAATATTTGCATGATTCCAGCCCTTTAAAGTCTATTACAGCTTATTTTAGAACCTCATATTATAGTTTTATACTGGTGAATATTCTCTCTGCACTTTTAAAAATGTGTTTTATCATTTGTTGGATAAAACATTCCATAAATGTCTATTAAGTCTAGTGACTTGCATTATTACTCATACCTTATGCTTCCCTGTGAATCATTTTAAACTTTTCTATTAGATATTCAATGGGTATTGATGTCTCAATCTAATTTTTTTTTATTGACGGTGTTTCATAAATATACTTTCTACCCACAAATAATTCCCACTCAGTGTGTTCTCCCTATAAGAAACTACAAAAAAAAACTAGTAAAATAAGATAAAATGGTAAATTGTGACTTACTGAAGTTTGTGGTGATAATTTGACTTAAAGTTCAAACACTGTGTTTATATAAAACAGATAAGGCAGAAGCTTTTCTTTGTGACATATTTACAAGAATATACTCTTTAAAATTTCGTTTGAACAGAATTGATTCTATAACATAGAATCAAAAGACTGTGATTTTTATAAGGTGATCAGTAATTTCTATTTTATTCTCAGGATCCTATAATAGAATCATTTAGTTATGTACTTATTAGGTGTGTATGCATTCATCTTCAAAGGAGATGTATACTGTTTTTATGATTCAACAGTTTTATATCTCCTTTTATAAGCTAAACATGTCGATAAGACATATACCAAAAGCATAAGTATTAAAGACCTCATAAGTATGTAATTTAAATAACTTTAAATAATTAACCACTCTTCCATTTGCCAGTATCTCTTGAAAATATGTAATTATCAGGTTGATGGTTTAGTAACTGTCACTGTTACTAATGGCAACCATGAGAGACAATTTTGAGACTGAGCAATAAAAAAAAGACATAAGAAAAATTTTGGAAAAAACATCAGATTACTCCTAACAATATTATAAAAAATGGCAGAGAAGACATTTTGGAAATGTGCAAAAGTGCATTCATTTATTAGCATTATTCTAAGAGTAATTAAAAAAAACTGTTTAAACCAAAATAATTAGTTGAATAATTACAATGTTTTATCTAAATGTAGTTGTTGATTCATTATTATTTTATTTCACTATTTGAAGCAATTTTATGATGCAATCATTTAAATGTGCCTCTTACAGAAATTTGGAAGAAATAAGTTACTGTTAAATATAAATTATATCTTTGATTTAGGCCATACCATTTATTTTGAGACATATCAGAAATAATTTTCAGTAATAAATATGTTTTGTTTCGGTTTAATAAAAAGATAAAGAATTTATTTATTCAATTTGTAAATAAATTATTTTAAAATTTTAAATGTTTTTGTAATTGGAGCAAGAGTAAAATGACACCTGTCTTTAGGCTAAAAACATAGTGGTAATTCTTGATTTTGTTATAGCTATTGTGTGTGTTTGTGTGTGTGTGTTTGTGTGTGTGTGTATTCGTGCATGCAGGCTTATGCTGATGAATTAGAAAAGAATGATACTAATTATATACATTCATGTAACTGTCCTCAGATGAATTATTTGCAGAGTTGGCAAAATTTAATGTAAATCATATTTTAATCCTTGAATATCCCTGAAAATGTCTCCCAATAGTTATAGCACACATTTCTAAAACAAAAATTCTTGTGTATAACAATTATTCAGGAGTTCAGCAAGTCTATTCAAGGAGTGGAAATAGCCAAGCCCAAATAGAGAGTCAGAATTTACAAAGCTTAGCAAAATTGAATTCCACTGATGTGTCACAAAGAGTATCACTCAGGAATTAAAAAGCTATCTGTCAAAAGCTTCCAGGTAATTTTTAAAGAGAAATGTTTAACTACCATCACTGAAAGGGAAAAAGAAAAACGAGGATTTTTACAAAGGAGGATATGGATTCTGGAATTCCTTAATGTGCTGTAGATAGTAGTTCTACAATATGAAAATAATTTCAAGATCATGAGTGCAAACTGTGAAAGTAGACTGTCACTTGATGCTGTATGTACTTCTAGCAGTGATTCAAACTATTAGACCGATTACAAGAAAACAAAGACTTAAATTTTGATATAGTAAAGATTAAAGTAATCTGTAGTTATATGAGAATGTGCTCTGCTGTGGTTATCTATTCAAAGGTTCATGTCTAGTGCAATACTTTGTTTTTCAAGCTTTCAAGGGGGTGATGTGTCTTGCAATGATATTGTCCACGGATTGAGGAAATGCCATACTTACACCTCACAGAGCAAAATATCACTGAACACCTCATTTTATTTCTAAGTGCTTTTTCTAAAATAATTGTGTTCATATTTGTAATCTTATGATGACAGACATTTTCATAATATTCTGATCTGTAAATTGCCTATACTATAATGTCTATCACAGACAAGGTGAAGGTAAATTTTATTAAGTCATGTTTATTCTGTCTGGTTTTCTCATTCAGTAATCTATTTTCTTCTTTCTATGCACTTCTCATGCTATGAAATCTTTAGATTTCTTATTACAGTAACAGAACAGCAACTTTTCCAAGGGTTTCCCAGCTACCTGCTCATGACATCAGGGCTTAGCTGTCTTTGTTTTCCAGAGCTGTTACATGCACTTGAGCAACAGTTCTCCCCTCTGTCTATTAAACTTCAGCAGCAAATCTTCCAGTTGTGACAACCAAAACTATCCCCAGATATTGCCAAATATTTTCTGGAGAACAATATAGCTTTGGCTGAAAACCACTGATCTATTCTACTGCACAAATGCTGTAATGAAATACACATATGAAGCTATCTTTCAAAACACAGGTTTATGCATTTCTTAAATTTGTGACCTTGGACTTCAGACGTGTGACCTCCAGAGTAAATAATACATTTCTTATAAAGTTATTAATATAATCGAATCACAATATATGTTTTAGTGTAACAATTTATAACTTTATAAAGAAGATTTTTAAGTAGCACTTAGAGATGTAAGAATTAAAGTATATTAGAATTTGCTAATGTATGCATTATTAACACAACTCAGCATTTCCTTATTTTTATAAAAATTAAACAGTAATTTTTTTCTTCTACCTTTTGTTCAAGTTTTTCCTCAGACCTAATACTTTGTAGAGATACAAAATATTCTGGTCACCTACTTTCTTGTAATTCCTAATATAATTAAGCACAGTTGTTGAGTCACACTGCACATTTAGATAATTATGTTTAGTTATGCCTGTTATCCATCCTAGCTACAAGATTTACCTTTAAATCTGTTATATTTCTCTTAATGCATCAGATGAGTAGATAGATGATAGCTAGATGGCTAGATAGATAGATAGATAGATAGATAGATAGATAGATAGATAGATAGATAGATAGATAGATAGATAGATAGGTGGATGGAGATAAATATATAGATGAATGGATGATAGGTGTGTTATATATGCATATCACATGTATATGTATGTATATATGCATTATACTTCAAACTTTAAAGAAGATCCTAAGTCAAGTCCTCAGATCTTGAATTTTTTGTATCAATAAGCCTCCACAGCTAGCCCTATGAATTTCTAGAATCTAGAATAAATGAATGCTACTTGTAAAAAAAATATGAGCCATCATCTTCAGCTAAAGGCAAGACAATGACAATATACTCAGTACATTTTACTGCTGTTCACACACCATAACTTTGTGACAGCTCTATAATTTTTTAAAATTATGAAATAGAACAAAACATTGCACTGTTGGAAGAAATGCTTCAAAATCAGTCGTTGAAAGGAAAGACATAATAACACTGTCTTCTGAAAAATACTGTCTTCTCTCTCTCAGAAGGAAATATCAAGTGTTTCTTCTCATAAATTAATTTCTAATTTTATTTATGTTAGTACAACCAATCAAACTTGAGTGCATGACCAGAACATATTGCTCCCCCTTTCATATCTCTGAAAATTCTAATAGTTTCAATGATATTTTGGGTCTTTTACAAAAGTTAAATTTAATACAACACCTATCAGATACTTTTACTTCCACTATTCTTTTACACCAACATAAAAGCTTATTTTTTTTAATGGACATAACACATTAGATGAACTAATAGAATGGAGCTTCATGTTTTGGTGAGATAATGAATTAAATTTGAATAATAAGCAAAGAACATAGTATTTGAAGCATTATCTTAAAGATTTGCTCATTCCAATGTACTTATACTTTTCTAGTAAATAATGCAATCATACAGTGGGTAAATTAACAGTATGGGAAAATATATAAAATAAAATTAACATGTAATTATTAATGTATAAACATTAACAATTACAGATATTTTCTAGGCATGGGCAGAGAAAGATTCACACACATGAATTTCACAGTAGTCACTGGAAAAACTATAGAAAACAGATTATTTACAATATGATAGTTCCTTTAATTCTACTTAGCAGAGGGCATCCCCCCCCCCCAGCCTGGCTTTAAAAAGTAGGACATGTTTATGATTTTCAGTTTAATGTTTTAAAAATATTATTTTCTTTTATTTTTATACAACATTTATCATATTCATATAGTTATTGTTTCCCATAAGGATGGCCCCACCATCAATAATGCTGTCTACCTATATACCCTATATCACACCTCACTTCCCTTTTCCCTCTTCCTCACTCTGGTCACTCCAACTCCTCTCTTGCTGCAAGTAGTTGATCGATGCTTGGCTCACTGTTCTCTTTTTCCTTTTTGGAATAATCTTAAATAACAAAAATCCTACAGTTACTTTAAGTCATAAACATGCTCCATTTCATAATGAAAATCATGCAATCCTATGTCACAGCGCAAACTTGGAAGTTATTATACAATAAAAATCTTTCTTACCAGAAGGGCTTTGCCAATGTAAATAGGAAAAGGGAGAAAAAGTATTTCATTTATTTTTTTTAACTTAAATTTCATACTATACTTTCTCTTCTATGTGGTTCACTTCAGTTTCTGACTTGTGTAGACAATGCAAGATGGCAACTGAAAAGCATGAAGATATAGTCCTTACTATATTTACAGTGTTTGCAAGATGGTTGAGGGCTCTTTGAGACTGATAAATTTTGTAAACATTTTCATGGAACACAGTTTGTGTTCCTCTGTCACTTTGTTTTAGTAGACATAATTCTTTACCCACTTGTTAAGTTTCAGAGAATAAGATTTATTCTTGTTTTTAGTCACATAATTTTCAATTTTACTTAAAATTGCAAATTAATATAATTTTATGAATTATTTATTAGATAGTCCATGTGCAGCTCTTTACTTTTCTAATGGTGCTTTTTCTACCTTCTACTTTTTTGGATAAACTCTTTCACTAATTTAGAAATATTTGAAATCCACTCCTTTATTCCTTTCCCCATGCCTAGAAAATATCTGTAAGCCAGACAAAAAGTTTTGTTTCTTTTTCAGTAACAAATACTCTGGGTATGTGACTCAACCATGTTCTAGGCTATGATTCATTTACTTGAATCATATATTATTCTTGTCACTAGGAACATTTTATTGTACTTTCTATGTGATAGTGATGAATTGCCTTCCAATAGATGCCCCTCTTTCAACAACATAAAGAGCCTTGCTGCTAAGATCCCCTCTACCTGGTCATCTTGGGCTGAATTTAAAGAGACTATGAATCAGTTATTTTATACAGTTCATGTTTGACCAGTGAAAAGCACCTAAGCATTGTTTCCCTCTACCATTCTGTGAATAAGTCCTATCAAAATGCTACAGTCCATTGCTCCTCTCTGGATTGTTCCAGGCATGAAACACAGTAGTCCATTGAGTCTTCTTTGTCATAAGAGATCTATATCAAGTACTTGAATATCGAAGCTTGACTCTCTTGACATTATGTGAAGAGGTCAGCACTTATATCACCAATCTCTCAGTGGAAGGAGTTGTCATCATAGCACAGATCTTACCAAAGATTTTCTCCTCAAACATCTTGTCCCGATTTCCATTGTATTGCACCTTTTTTATCCTTTGCTATGGATGAAAAGTTAAGAGAAGTCAACCACAAACTACACCTTTCCTTGGAAATAGTCTTCTTCTGACTTGCAATATAAGTTCTGAGAGTTCTTATATCTCAATATTTTAACTCAAAATCCTGCTGATCCACATTGCACACTGATGCAATGGCTAGTTGATACCAATGCAAGACTTGTGCCTTTTTAGTGAATTAGCTATGCATGATATGGAGAACTATTACTCAAAATACTTCACCCCATGAACTTAAGAAAATATCTGAATATTTTCAGCATAATATAATAATCCTATTAGTTTTAGACAGTAAAAAAGTATCTGTTAAAATAGAAATTATCTACAAATAATAATAATAATAAAAGATATTTTTCAATAAGATCTTAAACTAGGTTTATTCTGCATATTCTAAATCAGTAATTGACTTCACATAGGTTAGGGAATGATTAAAATGGTTAGGATCCAAAGTATAACAACCTGAGTTGGGACAAGAAAATCAGAAAACATCCAAAACTGGAAGCAATGTTATGGAGTTGACTACTTGTAATATGAGGACAAGCTTGTAGGGTATCAAAGTAGATAGAACAATAGAAAAGATGGTGGACACTGAATTTTATTAAATCTATTTTCTTTTACCCAAAGAAGAAAATATTGTAAAAAATTCTTTTTTAGAAATATCATCTCATCCATAAACGATTTCTAACATGACAAACCCATTTGTTAGGAAAGTCTATAGTAAAAACAGTATAGGAAAAAGTTAAGTATGGTTTTAGGCTATCCACCAGACTTTTTATACAATTTTATATATGATATAATATGCAAAATTTATCTTCTATTTATCTGTATGGGAATTTGGGAAATACATATTATAAAGTTAACTTCCTCATCAGTTTAGCCTGTTTTATAATAATAGGTACATCATGAACCCCAAGAGTTCATATACACTTTTACTTAATAATTTAATCAATGATGCAGTTAAAGTTATTCAAAAGCTGTTTAATGGTAATTTAGGATTATAACAAATACTTAAAAGAAGTTAAATCATTATATAAAATAGGAACCATTGTCAAAGCACAGGGGAAATTTCCTCTATCCCTAAGTCTTCTAAGACTAGCTGAATGAACAAATTACCATTAAGCAGATGAGTAGAAGAAAAGGCCAACATTTTAAGACATATTTGGAGAACTTACATGATTGCAAATTCTAAAGAATAATAAAGTGGATCAGGGATAATTTCCCTGTGTTTGGGGATTTGGGTCATCAAAGAAAGGGGGTTGCTTTACCAGACAGACAAGATATTGCATCCTTGCTCTAGAGGCGATATGTTCACTGATCTGTAACACTGATCTGTCCACCCTTAAACTATATACTGCAAGTATATAAAAAGGGGGGGGGGTACTGTTTTTCTCCATCTAGGAAAAGAGAAGAAGCTTAGAATGTGACAATCGCTTCTTTAACTAGAGAAGAATGGAGGACTTTGGCAAGGACTGTAGCTTCTGCTCAGCCTCAGGGATTTCATTACTTTTAGATCATAATACTCTGCCAGAGTGAGTGGTCTTAAACAGACTAGTTCTGTGAATCTTGGGGTGGTCTGATTTGGGTACTTTCATAACTCACTCGAGTGTTATTCAGTCTTCAAAATGATGCTTAAAATGTTTTTTATTAAACGTGCTTTATTGCCATTATAAGAGAAAAACATCACAATTCAGAGTTGCAAATCTATTAATTTCTCACAATTAATTGAAAGGTAACATAACATGTATCATATAATTACCTCGTTGGAGTTAATCATTTTTATTGCCAAAAATTACTCATCCTCCTCAAATGATTTCCAACATTTTTCTGACAGCTTCTCAAGATCGACTAGCTAACTTTCTTCTTCCCAAAGCATCTAGGCTATTGTCATGCTGCTTCTTACAAATCATTCTTACATAGTCATCTCTTTGCAGGACACAACATAACTCAACCACCATCACTACCACCATTCTGTCGTCCTTGAATGGAATAGCAATACTTACCCTTTTCCCTTTTCCATTCAATGAAGTCACAATACATCCTTTTGAATTAATGCTCATCATAAAGTCAGTCCATTCTTTTCCCTGATCAAAAGAAATCTTTCAAATCTCTGTGGTGAGAATCCATAATATACTTTTACCTGCCTTAAAGAAAGGATAGTGGACTTTACTTGTAAATTTTGGATGACTATTCATCATATACTCATTAATGATCAGTTTTTAGCCATGTGCTTAGTTATTATCATACAAATCACACTGAATAATATAATCAATAGGATTTTGTCTTTAAAGAATCAAAAAGATAAGATGGATATGTAATTACACCTAGAGAAAAATGCAAATTATAAATTATAAGTTGCTGAATTTTGTGATATTGATAATAACTGTAGTAAAAAAAGAGTTTAGACAGAACAATTTATAAGGACTTCATATGTTGGGTTTCTGTCATTGTTGTACACCTTTCAGATGAGATCAGATGCTTTCAGGGTAGTTTGGCCATATACTGTTATACACATTTCAATGAACAGAAATGACATATGTAGTTTGAATACCCTGTGCTAGTGGAACCATAATTTTCTAAAAGTCTATTTCAAAATGGAACTTCTTTATAGACTCTGTATTCACATTAGAGTGATGTTTACTGAAATACAGATAATTATTCCCATTTTGTGCTGTAGGAAGCACAAAATCCATGACAATGGCAATTGTCTCATATTACATTACCCAAAATCTTATAAGACAGAAATTGCTATCCTTATTTTACAAATGTTGAAAAGAAATCCTGGGAGTTAAAGTAGTCTGCTTGATCACATTAGTAATGCATGGAACTGGTGTAAGTGCCTAACATACTCAGAAAATACCAGGAAATGTGAGAAACCAGAACATGAGTGTTGGAGGGGGTAGAAAGTGGTAGAAGTTTGTTTTCAAATAAAATGGTTTGGCAGAGTAGAATAAGTACCAAGAATAAATCTGAATTTGAAGAATCAGAAAAAAATGTTTTATATTAAATGTTAAGAAAGAAAAAGTAGATGGACAAATGTGTTTATAAACAAAGCACTATAATTCTTCTGAGCCCTACTTCTTCATCCATGTTCCTTAATATTTCTTGTTTCAGGTATGGAGCATTTTTACATGTTTGCGATTAAGATCTCTTAACTCTATCTTCATACTTACTTTTTTTTTGTCCAATTATCATCTTAGTTATAATTGCAGATATTTTATCTTTATCATCAAAGGACAGTGTTGTAAAGGGAAAGATCAAATTAAAGGAAAGAATGTTTGCAAATTAAAGGAAAGAATGTTTGTTAAGATATACTCACAGTATTAAAAAAATGTATAGTGTTCATGCCTATACTCATAGTGACTACTTCATGTTGTCTTTAACAAAGGAGCATTGTCTAGAAAAACCTGAATTTCTAGGTTAAATGGAACTTCTGAGTACCTAGTAGATTTTGAAATTTTATCTTTGAGGAAAAAGTAGGCTCTGAAAGCTCTGGAAAGACAAAGAGAATAAAAAAAGGTGATACACAAAGGTTTGCAAGTGGGGAAGATAAAGTTTGAAATACTAGAAATCACTGAAATATCTTCAAAATAGTAAAAGAAAATAATTTGCAATCTAAATTCTCCAATTAGATTAGCTATCAATTTTGTAGGAGATAGTAGAAAAAAATCAGTATACAAAGAAAACAAAAATTAACTACAGGTCTAACTCAGGGAAACCACTATTTTATATGAAGATAAAAGTAAATACAATTCAAAGTTTGGCTGATAATAATCATATGTAAAAATCATAATAAAATAATTACTATTTGTTGATTTAATGTATTCTTATAATGTATCTATATTAACTAAATGGTATTGACTTGATAATGAGGCAAAGCCATTATCTATAACAGGAAAGTACTGATGATGCTAAACTATGATAGGTTAGGAAATAAAATTTTAAGAATATTTTTATTTAAAATATCTGGAAAATGAATGAAATATTTGAAAATGGTTATCTCTGGGCAAGGTTAGATTGAGTAAAAATTAAAGCATGTTGGTATTTTTTCTTTAAACATTTTGATTGCATTTGATTCTCAATAATATGCATTTATAATATTGACAAAAATAATAAAATAATTCAAATAAAATGAATAAAAGTGTTATTACTTTGTGTATAGTAGAAGTAAGATTAATACAAGTAGGTAAAGTTGAAAAAATTTTTAAGGTGTTACTTGATTTGATGTGTGCAATGATATTTCTCATTTCCATAATAGAAAAAGATGTAAAGACTTTCAAGCAGAGAAAATATTGTGTGAGGTGATATCTACCATCCAAGTCAGTAATTTTTTTGTATTATGGATATAAGCAAGTTGTGAATATAATTTTGCATTCAATTACCTCTGACATTTCCTGGCTATTTACATAAAATGTAAATACATATAAGATAAAATGCATACATTTTTGATTATTTAAATCCTTTTTTCATGTGTGGTATATAGATTTCTCAGTGTTTTTGCTTCTGTGATATTCCAGTACAAAGAAGAATGAAAAATGAATTACATGTGGATTGACATAAAGAAAGGCAACATTCTTGTCTGTAGAGCAAGTATTTAATATATGCAAGCATATATTTTCTTATAAACAGATGTTGACATTACAAAATAACAAGTAATTGAGCCCAGATGGTATGCTTGGCATACTAAACATGCTTAAAGGAAAGTGAGCACTTAGCAGAAAGAGCAGATTTCCTTCATTTAGTATTCTTTGGCTTTAAATACTCCAGATTTCATTCTCATTTAATGTTACTTTGCAAAGGGAATGTTCTCAGCCAACATGAAATTAATAATAAACTAAGTATTAATAGTAGATGATATGAAAGTATTTTTTTGTCTAAACCAAACTTAAAGAAACGATGCTACATTACTTAAGTGCAAATGATAGTTAACATTAGAATTATATATGAATTACATCTCCTATATTTTTGTTTCCAATTTTATTTTAGTGATATTCTTGCATTCATTTCTGTTAGTCATTGAGTAAGATGAAACATACTGTGGTGATAGCTTAGCATTACTGATAATTGCAGTCAATTAGACCCACAGACTAGTGTCTATTTTCTTCTATTAATGCTTCCTGTTCAAAGTGTGTTTAACTACTTATCCAAAATATTAATGATGATAATTGAGGGAGGAAATGGAGAAAAAGTAAACTCAATTCTAACTGGGTGATAATGGTTTCAAATTAGCATTTAGTGTAGCAAAATAATGTCAATTTTCATTTTTTGTAACATCTAAAATATTCACACTACTGACTAAAAATATTCAAAAATTATTTGAACATTTTTTCTCTTTATAGAGAAAGACAAAGGACAGATTATACCTTAATTTTCTGGGTTGCAATGAATTTTTATGTTTAATTAAAGGACTGAAATTATTTTATCCCCCAAAGGCAATTTATTTTTTTTTTACACAAAGGTCTTCCCATTGACTTCAGAGGAAGAGCCACAGGAGCGCATATTAGCTTGAAATGAATGAAAAACAAATTCAAATTTTTGAATGAGCATAACAAATTGAGAAACATCTACTAGAAATAATCTGCAGATCAGAAAGGGCTGACAGACCATTCGAATCTCTATTGTATTAAAGTCAAATAAAGATATGAAGATAATTTGCTAGAACATGAAACACATTTTAGACAATGGAAATGCACGCTGACCATACAGGAATACAAAGGAAGCACTCCTTAAATGAAGTGAAATATTACTCTGACATAATAAAGCAGGTGAAATACTCTACTCTTCATATCTCATGTTATATCTCAGGATACATATGGATTTTGGTGACCTAGCAGTTTGTTTGTTTCAATTGAGGTGACATTCATTCACATTGTTTATATTTTAGAAGTATAGGATCCCTGCCAATGCTATCACCATAGTGTACCCACCACTAAAGTCTCCATAGTTGTCCATGATAGTCCATGTACCCTGTGTTCACTCCCCATTACCCTGCTCCACCCCTACCTTCAAATGTCTCCAGTGTATAGATCACTTTCTAGGACTAGTTTTTGAGTCTGTCTTTTTCTGATCTTTTTTTTTTATTATTCCCACAGTGGTTGTTTTTCAATTTTATTTTGTTTTTAATAAAGACCCTAGAAGGGTTATTTAACTCTTTTACCTTCCTCCTGAGTATAGGAAGAGACGTAAGGGGATAGAATGGAAGATCTATTTTGGAAAACTTTCATTAATCTTTTTGTAAATATCTCAAAATTTTCTTTTAACTGAGATATACTTTGAGATCATTGTAATATTGGAGAATAGAAAGAAGACTAGAAGAACACATACTATGCAAAATTTCAAAAACAAAGCTAATGGTACTGGATAAATTCTTAAATCAGAACATCTGCTTCTGAAGACACCAAATAGATAAAAGATTTCAACCAAGTTTCAAATCTGCTCCAAGTTAAGTATCACCAAATACCAGTTGCAGAAACAGCAATTATTAGTGTTCATTAAAGAATGCCTTACCAAAAGTTGCCCTTCTCCTTCTCACTGCTACAGAAACAAACAAACAAACAAAAAGCTATTTTAAGATACAGGTGATAGAGCAATGTAACCTGACCTCCTAGCAGTATTTCTTAACCATTGTGGCACAATAATATAAGACTTGGGATACTTACAAAGCACTAATTCTTAAATATTCTGATTCACTAGTCTTCATAGGATTCAGATATGAGTATTTTTAATAAAATTTCCCAAGTAGAAACATTTCATAGTTTGATGCTGTTTGATTAAGAATTCTAGACACTGGTTATTCACCTAATACATAGTTTCACATACATAGTATAGGTTCAAAAAATGTCTACAAAGTGAATGAGTAAATGATTAATGAGAGTCAGACTGTCTTTGGGGATAATACCAATAATTAGTATATAACTGAAAGACAAGGTCACAATTCTAGAGAGAAAAGACCTTAACTGAGACTTGAATTTTATCCACAACTGAATTATCAATAAAATGAGAAAAAATATAAATATGCTCTGAAACAGGCACTCATAATTCACTACCAAAGCAAATGACAAAAATGTGAGTTAAGTTCATGTTTTAAGAAACCCAAGAAACAGAACACAGATACGAAAGTAGCATTTGCATTTGTAGAGTTTCCTCCTACCCCTCTGGGTTCTGTTTTGCCAGGTAGGGCAATCAAATAAACATCAGATAAATGAGTAGGACAGAAAAGAACAAATTAGTTGCATACAAATGGAGAATCCACAAGGATACTGATCCTAAGCAAATGAGGCAAAATATGATATAATATCTTCATCTAAAGAATGGAGCTGAGGGCAGAGGGTTTCAAGGAGAGATGAGGGGGGCACTCATGGTGAGAGGGTGACTCATATGACAAAGGCCAATGATCTGTAATCGGATGTTTGACCTGACATATAGATAGATTCTGATAATTTTTTTTTCTGATAAAAATCCTAATTCTGAGTAATAGCCCCAATTTTCATTCTTGAAGAGAGTTAAGGGAGTACTGAAAGTTCCTCATCAGCTTATGAACCATTGATTGACCTCAGTTGCAAATTATGTACAAGTAGAAGTACTAAGTATTGGGAAGATGTGTTTTAGACATCTTGGGGAGATCTATCCTTTAAGTATATCACAGAGACAGTAAATAAAATCTGATATAATTAAGAGACACCTGTAAATCCTGCAACTTAGAAAATGCTCACTGCTGCACAAAATTTCAGTAGTTTCACATTTGTTTTATTTGACCTCTAATCATACCAGTGGTTTCACAGGTAATAATCTTATAAATAAATGTTCAAAGATTTTTTTGCAGTTCAGCCCTTTAATTAAATCATGTTATAAATGTATAGTGGAATTACCAAATAAAATATAATTTTTGTTAAGGATTTTAGTATAATATGAAATAGATTTGTTCTTTGTTCCTGGTTCCTGATACAGAGTTCTTGAAATCCTTGGAATTTCCTGAGTAATGGGTTCTTCATAAGAAACCCTATTTTTGATCATATAGGAATATATGATAAAGAGGTGACTTAGTGAGTCCCCTCAGTAGCATCAGAGTAGAGATGGTCACCAGATCCAAATGATCAGAGGGTTGGAGCTTTCAGCCTTGTGTGCCATCTTTTGGGAAGTGGAGTGAGGTTAGAATAGATGAATTTTTTGAACATTCTTGAATAAAACTTTGATGAACTTCTCAATTGGTGAATACATTTACATATAGATAGAGTGTAACATCCTAACTACACTGGGAAATGTGGAATGTGGATGGAGCTTCAGGTAAGAGGAACACCTTCTATCTCTCTAGCCCCCTCTGGCACACTAGAGTGTGGGCAACAGCATGTCTATCACCTGTAACCCAGCTTCCTAACTTCTTTAGAACATCCCAAGAGACATATGACCTATTAGTAATGACTGTTACCCCCACAGGTAAATCCTCCTATTATCACACATCCCCGCATCCTCCCTGCTGTATATGACATACACTTTCCTACTTCCTCATTACATCATTGTAACATTTCCTTGCTGGGGTATATAAGGGGTTTCACACTTCATTAAAGTTGGACCTGGACATGCTTCCCAGGATCCCCGTTCTGTGGACTAGCCTCACAGATCGCTAACAATCTCTTCTGTTTCATTTTCTTCTTCATTCCACATGTGACTCCTAACAGAAGCTGCTATTGTCAAAACACTTCCAAACCCTGTACTCCTTCATCTGTCCATATATATCCTTTATAATGAAACAGTAATTGTAGTAAAGTATCTTTCTGGGTTCTACTAGTTGTTCCAGTAATTATTGAATCTGAGTAGGGAATTGTGGGAATTCCAGTTTATAACCATTTTATAACAGTACTTCAGTAAGACATAGCCTGATTTTGGACTTGTGACTAGCTTTTCAAGTGGTGAGCAGTAGATGGGACTCATTCTTTAAGTTGTAGACTTATGCTGAGTGTTTAGTGCCAAAACCGGATTGAATTGTTGAATATTCAGTTGGTGTTAAGAGAATTAGGAAGTCAGTTGCTGATTTTGAAACAATAACCTTAAGCTCTTTAAAGAAAAAGTGGAGTATTAATAGAGGAGGTATTAGGGAAAATAAACATAATATGCTTTATGGTAAGACTTAACATATACTAACTAAAATTGATTGAGCATAAATACAATAGTTGAAAAAAATAAACACTGTCACATACACACACAAATTATAAAAATAGCCATAACCTGAATATGTGGTAGGGTTGATAAAAAAAAGAGTATTCATTCCTCAGTTTACAGTTGGAACAAGAATAAGAAGGAGAACATTTAAAATATTGTGAATAACTATTAAAAAGCAAAACCAAGCACTGTTTTCCTATTGAAAGTAGTAACATGTATGAAGGTGGCTGGTCAGAGAAATTTATTTTAATTCAATATTCCTAAGTTCTTTTGCATTATTTTGTCACATGTCACTTCTTTGTTTTTTTGTTTGTTTTTTATTATTATAAAATTTATTTTGGTTGACAATTTAGGCCATACACATGTACATAAAAATTCCATAAAAGGGAGGGGGGTGTGAGAAGAAGGGGTGGAGGTGGGAGGTAAAGGTCAGGGAGGGAAGGTGGTGGGTGGTCCCCAGGGAATACAAAGATGTGAAACACACACACAACACACACACACACACACACACACACATATATATAAATTAAGAAAAAAAAGGAATCAGTATAATATCTATTATTCTGGGGGAAAGCAGCTCTCCTGCCTGCCTGGCATTAAGCAGATGGAGGTGAAAGCACAAAAGATCAGATGGTTAACAAATGTTAGTGAAGTGGGGAAGCCCTGGGGTACACAATAATGGAAAAAATATACATATATGCAAATTTTAAAGACTTTAAATTAATTTTTTTTAAAAAGGACAGGGTTATTAAAGGAATGGAGAAAAAGAGAGGCATGTGTTACTTCTTTAACTGAAATGTCTAATCTACAATAACCTATGAACTGCAAAGGCACCATCATAATCCATAGTAACAGATAACTGCAAGAGGCATCAAATTCTTAATATCTTAATTATACTTTATTAAAAGAAGCATATTTAAAAATAGAAATACTCTGTGTGGACATTTTAATTCCATTACTCAGTATATGCACCTATGTATTTTAGGAATCTCTATTTTTTAAATTTATACCTACTTGTTTCAATCTTATAGATAATATGTTCTATTTTTTAAAAAATGTTGAGGCAGATAAAACATATATTTTAGTAATTAATCCACATGGAAATCTTTAGAATTTATTGACACACATGGAATCTACAGAATTTATCGATAGAATAATCATAGTATCAGTTCTTGGACTATTTCACTTTTATATTTTTTTCTTTTTATGAAATGAATTTTTTAAATGTGTAAATGTCTTATACTTGTAGTTTTTGAAATGTTGCATAGTGTGCAATTAAATTAATCAAAGATCGTCATGAGTACAGTGAGTAACTGAATAAGCTTTAAAAACTTCTTAAAACTTGATTAATTTTGATGTATTATGCATTTCTATCAAATAGAGTAATGAAAGCACTAAACTGTCATGACCAAAATATGAGAAATTAAGGTGAATAAGGTTGGGAAGTACTTTTAAAAGTACAGTGTGTTCCCATTTATATTTGCATGTTCACATTAGGACTTGTCTTCATGAAATGTATGCTCTGTTTATGTAAGCAGATTTCAGGATGATCTCACCTACATTCACTGCACAAAGATCTTTGTCTTCAACACAAAATCTAAAAATGTGAGACCAAGATGTCTGGGGTAAGTAACTACATTTATAAGTAAATTAAAACAAAACCTATGTCATATACATATATGATAGGAATATACTTATTTGGTTATGTCTAAATGGAAATAGCGCATTCACCTATGGAGACTATGTGTTTTTCAGTTTTAGGTTTTTAATCTGCAGTTTTCTTAGGTAAATTGCAGATATCTCATAGATTCTCTTTGCAACTTAAAATCCATTTATCCTAAAACTGAAATTTGCTATTCACTTTCTCAGTTCTGATCTTTGAATGTACATTGAGTCCTATATGGCCTGTTATTTTCATTGCTTTAGCTTATTGTTTTGTTGCAAACAGCTTTCTTTTTCTGGTATGTATTTTTGTTGTCATTTCCTCAGGCTACATGATGACTTCTGTTCTGCTTTTTACATTTTATTTTTGACTCTAGACTCTATGTTCTCGGGTGGTTTTATTTATTTTGTGTTGGAAGCCCTGTATGTTAAGAGCTGTCCAATGAGCAGATGGTCACAATAAGATTGCACTACCATGCCAGAAAACAACATAAACATTTCTTAACAGTCCTTCCTGGCTTCCTCCCTTTCAAGCATCTGCCAACAAAACTTTAAAAAAGTCAAACTTTTGAACCCCATCAGAGCAATAAAACCTTTAAACTCTTTGTGTTTAGTGAATATGGGCTATATGTGTGCAATCTGATTTAGATGGTACGGCTTGTTACATAGTCTTTCTCAATATTTTAGTTTCCTCATCTGCAAAAATGGGAGTTGTGTGCATATTTATAATTTATTTTTATTTTAAATGTTAACTACTGCCAACACAGGTTGACAGCTCCTAGAACAGATTCTCATATAGAATAGGTCCCTGTAGTGATCTTTTCTGAAAATAAAACCTAAATGTCCATATCAAAGGCCTTTTCCTATGGCATTTTAATTCAACACTGGATGCTTTCTCAGTTTACTTTAGTTGAAGTTATGGTATAATACTGCACGAACCTGCCATATTACACTTCACATTTCAGAAAAATATGCAAATATAAAAATCATAATTCCAAGGATCTTTATCAAGAACCTTGGTTAATCAAGGTGGAAAAAGTGATGTGATCTAAATGCAGTAGTTATTTCCATTGGATTTCAAGGCAGTCTACCACCAACAACTCACATATGCACATGCGCATGCCCACATGCACGGTTACTCCTTTTACAATGACTCAGTTTGGAGAGTAGAGCTATAGAAAATTTAATGGAAATAATTCCACTGGAGTTCTAAGGTCCATCTTGCATAGTAAAATTAATGAAGTTATTTTTTTTTACTTATCTGCTCGATACTCACAGTTATGTATGTTTGGGTTGTTTGCTTGTGTGTTTGTTTTCACCACATGTGAGCCAACAGGGAAAGCCCAGGAGGTAGAAAATGAACTATGCTTTATGTAAAATGGAAGCTCTTAAAGCATTTACACAACCATCTAACTACACCCAGATGGAAACATATGTCTGCACAAAACTTGCATGCTAATGTTGATAGCAGCTTTATTTGAAATAGTCAAACCTTAAAATCAAAGAAATGACATACATGTCAACTTGAATATTTTAGTATCACCCTTCAACTGATGAATGTTAAAGAAGGGAGAGACACAAGTTGTTACCGATTTCTTCATCTTATAGCAAATGCAAACTCTTAAAAAAGTTGTATATCATTGTATGTCAGTAACTGAAGTTGAAAAAAATTGAAACAAAACATTTTTCTCCTTTTTTGTTATATTTTAGATGAATCATAGTTCAATAAATATAACACTAACTAAAGATTATATATGAAAAACATTTGTTTTTTCATAAAACAATTGTGTCATTGAAGTAAAAAACATTTGTTTATAATATTTTACTTAGTGTTTATATAGCAATTTTATTAAGAAAGCCTTAAGAAAATAATGCTCCATTTTTAATTTTCTCAAAAATAATTATAGAAAATAGTAGTAAAACATTTATTCATTAGATATCTTTCTTGAGAATTCATAAAATGATAATTTGAAAAAATCAATTGTATTATGAGGAACTTTATTGAAGATTTTTAAATTTTTCATGTTAACATAGTACATTTATCTTGTGGTGAATGAACATTAATTTTATCATATGGTTTATTTTTCAAGAGCACTTAAAATTCTAAATTGCTAAATTACTTAAATTGCTTTTTCATAAAAATGAATCACTTTCTCATTACCACAATGATAAAAGAGCTATTGTTCATCATTGTTACATGCATTAGGATAATGATGCTATCTAAAATACTTTACTGATTTAAAGTGATACTTTTACTCTTTGAAAAATTTAAATTCAAAAATTTTATGTATCATCTGAAATGTATACTCTTAATACTCACCTTTGCTGTTAGACCCTTTTTATAGTTGTTATTTTATTAAGTATATCAGAAGTTTTTGAACAGGTAATTATGACAAAGAAGATATAGTAAAAGCATCTTAATTCTATGTTAGATAATTGAACTCTTTAAAATCATCTTTTACTGTTAGGAATATTTCTAAATGTACAAAATCATTATTGAATTTATATGTTTATTTTACTAATCTTCAATTATACAAAAAATATTCAGTAAGATATTTTTACCACATTTAGTATTCTCATTTATTATTTTGGCTCCAAAATATTTTCTTATAATTTTTTTTAGTTAAGTTTTATTTATTTTTATTCTTTAACTCACAATCTCAGTAATTTTGGGGGGGATACCTCCCCCCCTCAGGTGCCCTCCGTTTTCTCACACCCTACTCTTTGTTGTTTGCTAGTCTGTGTTAATTCCATTAGTCTCTTTATTTCCTGTGGTAGTGTTCTTTCATTGGGTGAGGAACTGTGTCCTTGGAACCAGGTGAGTCTTGATGGTAAGTTTTCAGTCTTAAGTTTGCATTGGGCAGGCAGTCTACATTAATTTGTGGTCTGCACATGCTTTCTTGCTGGAGGCTTTCTTCTCCAATCCCATCTCTGTTGTTTTGCTTCTTTCCCTTATGATTCTGGCTTCAGATTTAGGGAGTCTTACCCCCTACCAGTGCCAGTGAAGAAGTTTCTGTGGATACAAATATCTGTGATTTGCCATTGTAGTTCATCTCCTCTGCCTCAGTTTGCATCTTTGTTGTGGAGTCCATGTCCCCAGTCTTTGGTTTTCCTCTCCTCTCCTGTAGTGTGGGGAGGGGCGCCTTGCTCTTCTAGAAGGCATCTCTGAAATGAGGTCTTGGCTATTCCAGACCGAGTGAGCACATAGATGTGTTTCATGATATTGTGTTTGTATAGATGTTTCTCCTGACTCGCATGCACTGGTTCTTTCGATTGTCCATCTGCTGTGTCCTGCTCAGGTTTATCAGCTGGATTTTTACCTGGTCTCTCACCGTTTTATGATGGGGTTTGTGTTATATATGTTTTTGCTCCTCCTGAAGATTAGCTGGAGAATTAAATGGAAGGGACATCCCCACCTGCCCACCTACCCCTCACCCTCCCATTCCCACCCCACCCACCCCCATGCTAGTACTTCCCTGCATGGGGGTGGGGCCTAGATGTCCATGCATGTACCATCCCAGTCCCCCCTTGGGCTGGGGGCAATGCCTCAGCCAACCCAGGCTGCAGATGGCTGCCCCATGCAACAACCAATCTGCTGGTGAATGGGGCTAAAATCCCATACAGTCCCCCCCTCCCAAGCTCTCCAGGCTTGGGGGTGGCTTACACTGGGGTCTTCTCTGCCTTTGCTCCCCACTGGCTAGGGGCAGTAAGGAGGGAGCCCCGAGCCACATGGAGGCAGCCAGGCTGATCTGACTACCCCCCCAGGGGGGAGCAGCTGGCCTGTCCCCCACTGTGTCCTCTGTATGAGAGGATACTACCTTACCGAGGCCTCCCATCCAAGCTTATCCTATTTTCTTATGATTTTCAATGTATTTTTTCTTCATTAATTACATGAAATCTAAGATGGACAACGTTTTTCATTTAAGGTATTCAAAAGAATGAGAATCAAAAATCAAAATGATGGAAACAAATTAATCAGAGGATAAAAGCAAACAAGACCAGAAGAGTCTTATAAATCACTTTAACTTAACCCACCCCACAATCACATATTTAAAGTTAGATATTAGACTAGATATTGATGATCAACAACTGAATTTAGACATGAGTCTGAGTTTGTGTACCTTCAACATGCATACTGGATATATGCAAACAGTTTTTTCCAGGATACAATATATGTGCAGGTGATTTTACTATTTTGACTAATCAAAAAGTGATACCACCTCCTGCCATAGCCCATATCAAAAAACCCAGAAACAATAAATATTGGCAAGAAAGTGGAGAAAAAGGAACCTTTGTACACTGGTTCAACCCCTATTGAGAACAGTGGAGTTTTCTCAAAATACTAGAAAAGGAACCCTTGCATGCTGGTTCAGTCCCTTTGGCGAATGCTATGGAGATTTGTTAAGTATTAAAAATAGATCTATTATATGGTCCACTGCTTGGTGGTTACTTCAAGAGTGCCAAAATAGTACTTTGGAGGAACTTATTCCACTGTTCATTGCAGCATTTTTCACAGTAGCTAAGTTATGGAAACAACCTCAGTGACCTATACAAGAGAGTAAATTAAAAATACATGATATAGGTACATGATGGAATACTACTCACTATAAAAGGATGAGCTCTTGCTCTTTGCAGCAACCTGCATGGACTTACTTATGCTAAGTAAGTGAAGTAAGTTAGAAGGAGAAAGACAAATACCAGATGATTTCACTCATGTGCAAAATGGAGAAACAAATCAAGGGAATTCACAAACTAAACCAAAATAAATCCTAGACATCAGACTAGGATTCTAGACTAATAGAATTGAAACTACTAGAGCGTGAGGGAGTGGAGTGGAAACAAAAGTGGGGAGAAGGTCCAAAGATCTAGAATATGTCTATCCACATGATAGACATCTAAAGGAGCATGAATCTTTTCCCCTAAATCATATACAGTGCTTTAATACATTACCTTAATAAAAAAAATTTTTGCTTAAGATCATACATTGTTTTTTAGTGATGGGAATTTTTTTTAACTTTTCAATGTATTTTCCTTTGGTGTGGCATGAAAGAATGAACTTAGTTGATTGCTTCATTGTTTAAACTTCTTTTATTTCCCAATATGCTCAAGAAGAAGGGAGGCAGTTCTTGCTTTTGAAATAGTCATGTTGCCAAAAGTTGATATTTACTTTTAGTATAGCTTTGCAAATATTCTTATCTCTCATGTTCTCGTTTGTTGTTTAATGTTCTTAAAATAAACACAGACTATTTGATATTATAACAATAAACACTCTTATAAATAATATCTCTACAATTAAAAGTTTAAATAGCAATATTTAAAGAATCTTCTATTTCTTCATAACATTTAATACCTAGTACATACAAATTATAATACAATTTTAAGTTGATTAGAATCATATAAATCTTTATTCTAAATCACCTTCATTGCTACCTATTTCTCTATAATATTTTCTTAAGTTTAAATACTGAATTTTTCTGATTTTACTCTCTTGTTTGTTTCTGCACTTTGACCTATATGCTTAAATTATAAGATTTTTCAGACAAAATAAAGCAACATGCTGTGTTTAATGATTTTCATATCCATTATACTCATGAGCCAAAATATGGTACTAGGGATAAAAAAAATGATTGAGTGAAAATTATATGATCAACAGATTTGAAAATAAGCCCCATGTTTACAGACTGGCAAGAGGCAAAAGTATACAAGCTGGGAAAAACAGATAGGAGGAATGATAGGTTTACAAGTGGAAATAATGAGGGTGGATATGGGTTGCTAAGCTTTAGGTTTCTAAATTACTTTCAGGTGGTAATGACTAATAAGCAGTAGGAAGTGCAGGTGTAGCAAGTGAGAGGAAGGGTGATTAAATTGATTTGCTAAGACCTAATATTTGAAGCTGGTGTTTTGAATTAGTGGAGGGAGAGAGACAGATAAGTAGTCATAAGTATAAAGGACGCCAAATAAATTTAATCCATAAATAGAAGATATATAAATATATATTGAAAGCATTTATAATTTATAAACAGAGTAAGGGATCCCAAGTTATTATTCACGAGGAAGCAATTTATAGACATTCTAACCAACTAACCAAACCATCAAGCTTATCTTACAAATGCTAGATAGCCCAACCATGAGAAACTATGAACTCTAAGATTCACAGATTATAATTACTGAGTGGACTTGGATAAAAGATAGGAAAATCATTTCAAAATGACCTTAGTTCATGAAGATTAAAATAAGCATCAGTGAAATTGAGGTTAATTTAAGAGACAGTTAATGAGGAATTCTAAGACAAACGCCAACTAAGAACCCAGGATGAGTGACTATATGAATAATTTGTTTAGAGCAGGACCTTATAAGGTAGAAGTGAATATAATTATGTATTTTCAGCTGATAATCCTATAAACATAAAACCAGGCTCTTGCACTAAGACATAAGCAGCTGAAGATCATAGTCTACCCCAAAGAAGAACAACAGATGAGAGAGGTTGGCCCAGAGATAAATTGGAGGGTCTTAGGCTTAGCATTTTTTGAGTTCTCCAAATTAGTGTCTTTTCTTCCATGAATAGGATTTAAAAAAAAATCACATCTTCAGGGCAGTTTGATCCACTTCAATGAAGGACTGTTGAGAACAAGCATTTTTCTCTAGTGGAACACTAGAGAAGATTGTTAGTCTCTGATTTTCTTCCAGAAGGAGTTAGTACTAAAGATAACAATATAATTCTATCAGTTCTTTGCATCCCTGTTTTTAAGGTTTCTTTCTTACAAAAATAAACTCTTACAAAAGATTGGATAATACAACAGAGATTCCTCCTTTCTTTCTGTGCAATTCTAGGGTGGAATGCCTGCTGTCTTGATTCGAGAACAAAGGAAATTACCAAAAATTGTTAAACTTTTGCTACTCTAATCACTCACTATTATATTCTCAACAACTGTGTTCATCTCAGACTATATCAGAAAAATTAAAGATAACATCTTTTAAGTCAAAAAGAATATCATAAAATAGTTTAGATAATAAATGTATATTTCATTCATCTTTCTATACTGATTGTTTTTGTTACCCTATATAGAATTGCATTAGGAAGGAAATAGGCCATTGAGATCCAGGCAGTTGCTTAAAAAAATCTTCAAGAACTAAGACATACTGGTTTCCCGATCTTTCTTCCTTAAATGTAATTGATCAGTACCTAACTTACAAGGAACACAACCATATTTCAGGCAGAAATAAAGACAAAAGACAGGGTAGTTCAATTTATCTTTCCAAGGGAACTCTATGTGTTTGGCAATACCAACAACCCCCTGTGTAATTATTTTTGACTGTGTATTTTAACAAAATGAAAGCAGAACTTGCTTAGTAAGACATGAATATACCTGCCTTTATATTGCTTTTCAACAGAAATGGTTTACAATTAGACCCTTTATAATGACTGCAGAGATTTATAATTCATACCCACTTGAGATTCATCCAGCAAGTTGACCAAACATATAGATTTCAAGTCCTCAAAAGGACACTTAGGCAGATCAAGGTTAAGAATTTTAGACTAATATCATGGTGAATTCTGATACAGAGGGTTCATAGACCATTCTTTGAGAAATGCTACTAAAGTCTAGTAATATTTATTAAAAATCCTTTCCATTATAATTAATGGAGTACAAAAATAATTGGTGGTTTTTGATTTAGTTTAACTCCTTGATGCAATTCCTTATAATATTTTTTTTGTTTTATGTCATCCTAATATTTACCATTTCATTTTTCTTTTTCTATTTTTATATATGAGACTCTCTGACTCTTCTGGTAAACCTTCCCATTTCTAAAAATGAGAGGAAAGTGTAAGTGGACTTAAATATCTTCAATGATTCTTGAGTCATAAGCAGTCTAATTATTACACTATTGTGAATATAGTTAATAAACTTTTGAAAATAAAATCTGTGTTTATTTGTTAAGGTAAAGTTTTAAAATTTTATTTGAAAATGTCAACATATTAGAAATTTTTTAATTGAGATTGCACAAACATCAAGTACTCAGAATTGCTAGGAAAAAAAGTCCCTTTAATTTTGTTACTGAATTTAGCATGGTTGTGCTTCAAAGGAAGACTAACAAAGGTAAAGAAAATAAACAGAAGGGGACAGTGAAAAGAGAAAGAGAAAGGGAGAAAGGAAGCTACCAAGGAAGGAAAGAAGAAGGAATGGAGGGAGGGACAGAATGTGAAAAAGAGGAAGGAAAGAGGAAGGGAGGTAAAGTGTAAGGAAGAGGGGAGGGGATAGAGAATGGAAGAAAGAAGAGAGGGAGAGAAGGAGGGAGGAAGAAAGGGAGGAAGGAAGGAGGGAAGGAAGGAAGGAAGAAAGGAAGGAAGGAAGGAAGGAAGGAAGGAAGGAAGGAAGGAAGGAAGGAAGGAAGGACGGAAGG
>PVHY01005055.1:0-29791 GCA_004024945.1 Uropsilus gracilis
GCAACTAAAGACATTCTAATTAGCAATATAACTTGCCTTCCGCTGAGAGTCTAGCAGGACAATTTTAGGTTTGCTAGGAACTTATTCTTAGGGAAAATATATCCTGGCCACTGGGCTGCTTGGAATTATTTACTGAGTTAGAGAATGGCCTCGAAAAGCCTCTTTGCCTGGAGTCTGAGGGCTTTATCCTTTATGAAAGGTAGTTTTCAGAAACACCCCTTCTGTGGGGACTGAGAGCTACGCCCATGGACACTGTCACCCATGGGTGTTTCCACCGCATGGGTGATGTATCACATAGGTCCCCTGGGCAGGCCAGGACAGCTCCCAATATACAGCTAAGACTGATGTGGAGACTACGGCTGACGCGGTGACTTCAGCTAGGAAAAGACAGTGCGAACTGAACAGTTCCACTGCAGGACCAGACTGGAGAGGGGACCCCTGGTTGCTAGCACCCTTCCTCTGCTCCACAAGGGTGCAGACTGGTATTCCCCTTGAGCCTGGCATTCTATCTGTCTGTCCAGGGCCTGCACTGCTTTCTGTATCTGGCTCAGCTTTCTCGGAAAATCAAACTGCTGAGGCGATTTCACATGGAAATAAAACAGTGATCGCAAATGAGAATGAATTCTGGGAAATAAAACACGCTCTCTGACGTCCACAAAACAGAGTGCCTTCTGGTACAGATCCAAATTCTCATAATAGTTACGATATTCACAAACTCAGAAGGTTGATGGAAGTTAACATACCTCCAGAAAAAAATTAACCAGGTAAGGATCTTGTTTCAGCTTTGCACACACGATACAAAGAAACTGAATTTCTTCATTTTCTGTTGGGGTTGCAAGGACTTCACCACAGAGTCTAATTAATTTCTGTCAAAAAATATATTTTTTAAACTTAGATTACCTTTTGCAACTATGTAAACAGTCTTGCATATATTACGAGTATTTAAAATTTTCAAATAATACAAACATTTTATATGATTTAGATCAGACACTTTACAATTACATAAATCAAAAACATACTAATGTCGCACAATAAATTCACTAATATTAAGTTTTTTCAACGATATTACCCTAAAAAAAGTCAATGAGGTATATGATAAATTATCCTTGAGACGTTGTAGACTAAGTTAGAGGAAAAACTGATATATAAGAAAAACTGATAGATATATATATATATATAAGTTGATATATAAAAATCGATACATATAAAAAGAGAAATATAAAAACATGAACCTTTAACCGAATCGCATGTAAAACGAAGTCCAGATGATTGCTATTTGCATGCTATTTTTAGAATAATCCCCTTAGTGTTTTTACTGTTAGGGAAAGCATACACAATTATTTCTAGACTAAAACAAATGAAATAATCTCATGTGAGGAGGAGATACCTGCACTGGCCTGTGCACGTTGATGTGCGGAAGCAGCGGCTGCCGGATCCTCCCCAGCAGTTTCGTATAGAACACCAGCACCTGTTGCTTCATTCCAGGCGGACACTGGGGATGGGAAAAGGAAAGCAAAGGACAATGCAAACACATGTACCGAAAAGCTGAAAAAGTCGGAGAGACATCTGTGTATTTAAATGTCCCTACCCCTTCCCCCCAAAGTCAATGCAACCAGCCAGTTAATGACTTTGTCAGGCTAAAAGTCTTGACCAAATATTAAAAATTAATATGAATGACTGATACTCTAGAAATAAAATTACATCTGGGATTATAACATAGTCGTGTGGGACCAGAGAGAGACGTAATTACAAACGGCCTGGTGATAACGCACGGTTGAGAGAAGAGTCTACTTCAGGTAGCATCGACCTGCTTATATTATAGGAAATGTTAGGGTAACACGAAACTCATCAAAGCAAAAGCAGAATCTTCACTAATGACACATAATCAATAAAGTCCTATCACACACAGACTCACTGAGGTATAAATAAAGCCTTCTAAACATATGGGAAAACAAAAGAAATCCCATAGCAAAAACAGTTATGATTTATTCTAACAATGCTGCTTAAATTAGTTACAAAATTATTTACACTGCGATCATCACAGATGTTACTCAGTATTTAACAGGGAAATATTTTTAAGATGCCAGTTTTAAATATTTACTATAAAGTGGTAAACTTGATTACTCACACTGTGCATTAAGAAAACATCAAATAACAAGGTAATATTTTCTCTGATTAACCTGCTTCTACTGCTTCACATTTAAAGGAATCACAAAATGAGTTATTTCCAAATCATCATAATAGACATGCTTTCTGGCAATAGTATAAACCATAATCTTATGCACAATAATGTTTTCTAAGATAGCATATTAAACATGAATTAGTCAGATAAAACATGAATTATTTACAATCACCCATCATCAAAATAAATTCTCTAGTACAATGTCTAACATCTGCTCAAAAATCAATATTACGCAACTAGGGTTGTATAATCCTTCTCTCCAAAGGAGAAATAATGGAGGCGAGGAATGAATTGCAGGGTATTAAGGAGCAGATGTGTTACACAGAAAATATATATGGGATGAATTTAACTTAAAAATTGGGGGGGGGAATGAACTCAGAAAGAAAATTAACTGGGTCATTAAATCTTTAAGAGGGGATAGGTTTTGCTATTCTTTTTTTCTTTTAGACTAGGTCTCGCTATTTTTGCCCATGGAACCGCAGGCTCTCGTAGCCCAGGGTACCACAGACTCCAGCAATCCCCAGCCTCAGCTTCCCAGGTAGCTGGGATTACAGGCGCACGCCACCATGCCCAGCTGTATTTTTTGGAACTAGGTCTCGCTACGGGGCCCAGGCGGGACTTGAACTGCGATCCCTAGCCCCAGTTGCTTCATAGGCTGAAGCTTACAGGCACAAGCCACCGTGCCCGGCTTTACTATTCATAATTCTATTTGATGTTTAAATGTATCTATTAGTTTGGGTGCTTTTTGTGTTTTTGTTTTTTTTTTTTTCAGTATGGGTTTCACATATATTAAAGAAATTCACAGAACAGAATCACAGAATTTCTGGAGTTGGAGAAGACTTCCATGCCAAGTGTCTCCTTGTTCTTAAAAGTGCAGGTCATGGTGCATTAGGGACAAAGCCAGGCCTCCTAACCTAAGCCCAGAGTTCTCTTCCTTCCCCTGTCCCACCATGAGGTTTGAAGCTCGTCCTCCTAAGGGTGAAAGTTTGGGAGTGCAGAACATTATCTACACTCTATCTTTGGAAAGCTTTCTCAAGAGTCCTTTAAAACCTGAATTGTCTCCATTTATCAGTATAGTTAGTGTTAAAATAGCCAATGACATTTTCTTTAGGGACTGGAAAATAATTTGCTATTTCTGTGACCCAGTTTTCACTGGGTTCTGCTCATTCCCTTCGATTTTGAGCACAACAACTGGAGTTTGTGTTCATGCATGTTTACATGGTGCTTGGACGGAGACTACATCCAGGTGCTACCAAGAGCATGCAGGAGTGTGGCCCTCTCCTTGGGAAAGCCCCACACGCAGAGCCATTTTCCTTCATCCCACAATGCTGCTAAGTCCCGCCACCCTTAACACCTACCTCTCTAGTTAAGTTCAGTACTCAGGTCTTTATCTCTAAGACATGAACACATGCATTTCATGCCCAAGAACCAGACATGGACTGGGAACTTACATCAGCTTTCCCCAAGGTATACAATGTCTCCAAGATCTTGTGGTGGAGCAAATATTCCATACAAGGTCCCGTCTCTCCAGATTCCCGTTCGTTTTCCTCTTGTACCAATATATCTAACATCTGTTCCAGATGAGATGGAATATTTGTATCTGTCACTGGGGCTTTATCATCTAAACAATAAAAAAATTTATCAAACATTCAAACTGCCTATTTATACCTAAAATACTCTGTGTTTCCCCATTCTAACTTTCACTGAGAAAAATCTGAACTATACATGTAAGTGAGGTTTATGCTCATGGTATTACTTATATCTGCTGAAATTTAGATACTTTGGGTCATATTCTTGTTCAAAAATTGAATCAATATTCTGAAATATATTCCATAAACTACTATCCATGTATAATCATTCAAAACTAAGATTTACTTATTATGAAAAATGGAACCATGGCCAGAAGAAATACACATATAACATTAGAATTTGAGTGAATTAACATTTTTTTCAATCAGCCAGTTCAGCAGGTCTCAATTTTAAATCTCTTTCCATAAAAATAGGTTGGCCTTGAACAGTAAGCTGAATGACCTAGGATACATGGATACAGGTTCGTTTTGACCATTACTGTATGACTCTGTACACGCTGGGAAGTGCAATACTTAACACCCTAAATTCATCTCCATTTGTGAAAACATGAGACCCAAGAAAAACCCTCAGTCAACATTTCCTCCCATTAACAGCTAGTCCTCACTTCAAGATTGTTTATTAAATAGTAATGATTTTTTAAATGAAAATTCAGGCTTTTTACATATCCCAATTGGACCAAAAAAAAAAAAATCACATGGTTTTATCAACTATTTTTACAGCAAAAAGTTAAATTACTCTTAATAAAATAGGGACTTTTTACAGAATGCTTAAATACAACATACATAAGTCAGAAATGTCAAGTTTCTATTAGGTCTCTATTATCACTCAATGCTGCTTAGAGTCTGTACAATGGGATCCCAGGTGCCATGCATTTGCTGCATTACTCTGTACACACCCACAAATGTGATACAGAGGAAACCATAACACTAGGGAGTATGAAGAAAACATTGAAAAGAGAAGGGTCACTCTCATCTCCCAGGAGGACGTATGTATTATATTTGCTAGAACATGTGACAGGTGCTAAAAATATGGGACCTGGAGTGACACAACTTGGCCTTAAATCTTGGCACTGTCCCTGTTCGCTGGATGCCCAGGCAAACTACGTCAGGTGTAGTAACCGACATTGTAATGTGGACCGAATCAGCACAACCAGTTCAGTGGCGTGAGAATTCAGTGCAACACTGTGTATGATGTCCAAGGTCTCGGCACCCAGAACTCAAGAAACGGTAACCTAATATGTCTCCTGCCACAGTCTTCTGATGAATAGCCCAGTAGCAAGAAAAGGCAATTTGTAAGATCATTTGAAATTTATTGTTTAAACAGGTTTTTCCCCCTATAATTGCAGACTGTGTATTTAACAGCCCGGGAAAGAATGAATACTCAACATAGCTTGATAACAACTAATGGAGGGGACTGGATCAGAAATACTTTTTAAACTGAGAAACAAATGAACTAGAAATCTGACATTACAGGCTTAAGATGCAAGCTCCCTATCACAAGATCTGGTTCCTGCCATCAGCTCCCCTCATTCTTTAGCTGTGTTTAGGTCTCTGTGCCTTTGCATATGCTATTCCTTCTCCCTGGCACACCTTCACCCTCTTTATCAACCTGGAAATCCCCTATCCTTGAATGCTTCCCTGGACCCTCCATGCCTCCTTGTATTTTTCCCTTCTTTGTTCTCTTTGTCTGATACATTTATTTGTTCTATCTGTTATTGTCAAGTATGATTACATATACTGTGATGCAAAATTGCTTGCTTCTGCTACCCAAGTCCCAAAAATCCTTTCAAGGAAGCATTAGCATTCTCTTGAAAGCATGTCCTTAAAGCTGTGGCGAGCAGGTGGAATTCACAAAGGCCAACAGTCATGGAAAAGGCAGGTCCTCATTAAAGCCTCTCAAGAAAATATTTTTGTAGGTCTGTTCTCTATAGACCCAAAGGAAGCAGAGGTCTGCTTTCCATGTAAAGATACACACATACACACAGTCTTTTTAGGTATGGCGTGGAGATGACACTTTCCTTGAAAGGCAAGTCACTATCATGCATCAGTTTGGCAAATTAACATCTCATTTTTTCATGCTTCCTTTCCCTTCAGTGACACACATTCACTCCACACACCCACGAGTGTTAATCTGTGCGCCCTCCAAGGAGTTGTGGTGCTGTGTGGCACTGACATTGTGTGTCCCAGCGGAACTTGTCCAACCCTGCCATGTTTGACTAGGAAGAGGCATGCTCATGCTCACTCTCCTCTGTGCTGCTGATGGCCGCGTTTGTGCCGCAGCAGAACTGAGCAGCTGCAACAAAGACAGTGCAGCCTACGAAGCCTGTAATCTTTACTATCCGGCTCCCTACAGGAAAAAAGCCTGATTAATTCACACCCACTCATACTCACTCTCCGTTCTTCGTAGTCACTGAGAAAAACAGAACCAGAACGTAACGCCCTGAGCTCCTACAATGCATCTCCCCTCTTGTTCCTATGTCCCGCATCCTGCCTTAGTTCAAGGAACTAACCACCCTGACCAACGGAGGCTCCACTCGTGCACTAGATGCCACCTGGCCTTGCCCACGAAAGACACCACCCAGAAACCACCTCACCTGATTCCACAGCTCTGTTTTCCTACCTGCTAGATCATGCCCTTCTGTGAAGTGCAGAACCGACTATCTTCCCAAAAACATTTAAATGCTCTCTTGACACATCTCCCTCTGGCTATTGCTCCCTCTCTCAGTTTCCTTTCACATCACCACCCCTTGGGCAACAGTAGTTCACACACATTGTCCATTCATGTTGTTTCCTCTGAAATCTGCTCCAACTAGTCTTCTCTCACTAGGCTGCTATTCTTGTCATCAAGAGCAACAATGAGTCTCAAAGGGCAACATCCAAAGATCCACTCTTAGTCCTCATGAAGGTGAACTCAGCACCACCGGGCACAAACCATCTCTCCCTCTTCCTTGAGCTTCTGGCTCCAGCCAGCCTTCTACCTCACTGACAGATGCTCAGTGTCCTCTTCTGCGGTTCTCTCAACAACGAGCCCACTGCTCAATCCCTGAACACCTGTCTTCATCCAACCTCCCGGCCTAAAGAATCTCATCCCGCGTCACGCTTTCCCTTGACGCTCAATTTCACATCCCTTGACGAACGAACCCCGAATTCCAGAAGGCTGTTTGGCAAGGATCTACTGGACTCATCCAATTGGCTTTTGAGCATCTTAAACCTAACAAGTTCAAGAGGCTCAGACAAAACTGCTCCATCTGCAGCCCCCTCATCCTCATCCTCAGCGGCTCTCCCTCTTTGCCAACTGTCTAGGGCTGCGGATGTTATCCTTGGTTCTTATTCTTTCATACCCAGTATTGAATCTGCCCATCAACAGAGCTGCCTTCAAAGCAATCATTTATCAACTCTGCCCTCACCGAAGCGATCAGCACTGCTCAGATCCCTGCCGTAGCTCCGAACTGTTCAACCTGCTTCACCACCGCCTCTGCCAAGCCTAAGTTTTCCACAGGGCCAAAGTGATGGCTTTTAAAGATGATTGCATTACATTTCTGTTCAAAAGCCTCTAAAAGTCCCCCACCTTAAATGAACAGCCAGTGTCCTTGGGTGGCTTCCAAGGCCTGGACAGATCTGCACCTGACCCTGAGGGCTGGCATCTCCCACCGTGGTTCTCCTGGCTCACCAAGGTTCTCTGCTCAGACATATCCCTGGTCCTGACATGCTGTGTGCCCATCTCAGGGTGAGTCTCCAGGTCTCTTCCTAAGCCTTTCTGGTACCTGTTCCTCCAATCTCGCTTCCTTCCTCTCTCTCAGGATTCCGTTCAGAAGGCACCTGGGTAATGAGGCCATCTCTAACCTTAATCCACCAGCTGTCCCACCCTCACCCCCATGCCCCCTCAGCCCGCCTCATTTTCTCCTTAACGCTTTGCTATGGATACACCGTGTATATGTGACTATTTTTGCTTCTGCCCATCAATACATGACTGTCAGGACAGAGGTTTCTAACTGTTCTATCTCCCAGGGCCTGGAATCCACCACCCATAGGTGCTCAATAGGTAATTCCTGAATGATCTTAAAAGAGTAAAAGTAAAATACAAAGAAAGTAAGCTATAAAATTGAAATAAGAATAACTTGGCAAACCAGTTTGAAATACAGTTCAGTATTTTACAGATTCTTCTTACGTAGTATTAGTGCGTTTCTTACCCGAAGTCTCTATGTAGTAATGAGTGATTGCCTTCCAGTGATACACAAAATCTTCTTGTAAAGGAAGAGACGGTGCAAGCTACACACACACACAAAAAAAACACACACAAAAAGGCCACAATTAAGAAAATGACATTGAAAGTTCCCCACATAATATATTACTTTGCATTTGTCCGCGAATAACAAAAGCAGAGTGAAAATTAGGAGTGGTCTTTAATTTGAACAAAGCCCGAGAAAGTAAAAATGACTGAGAAAGAAGAAAAAGACATTTATCAACACTGTTATTAATCTACAATGCTGGGGTTCTTCCTCTCCTCTGAAATTAGAACCTTCAAACTTAATGGTGCTGGAGGAAAGCAATATTCTGCCATTATTAAGTATCAGTAAAATGAAATTTTCGATAACCAGAGATCTTTGTACCTAGGACTTTGAAATACTCAACAGTAAAACACTGCCCTATAATTAGTTACACATCACCACTGCTCAGACATATACCAAAGTCAACCTGTAATCAGATTCAAGCTGCTCCTTGCTTTCAGTGACTTAGAGTGATGTCTTGTTTTTTTTCTAAAGCTTGGACTAGGCAAAAAAGCTATCTAACCAACACACTACCAATTTAAATTCTGCAAAGCCAAAAATGTCTTACATGATAGCTTTTAAGGCCAAAATGATACCTCTTCAGCCATCTCAACGTCAACCTGCAAGTATTTCAAATACTTGTTAAAAGGACATAAAAAGTTACGGCTACACCTTGCACACTTTCTTTTCTTTAAAGAGAGTGAAAGCAAGAGAGGAATTCCCTGGTAAGAACGCCACCATCAAATTTTGGTCAGAAAGCACAGAGTTGACCCAGGCACTGATGAGTGAAGAGCTTTGTACTCTGCAAACCTAAACTACAATAGTCACCTTCCACTTTCATATACTTTATCTAAACAGAAGACCACTGCAAAATTTTTATTTTCTGGGGTCCTAACAGAGACCTCAACATTCACACCCTATCAAAACAATTTCCATATTATGAGCACTAGGCACAGACAAATGTTCCAACCCAGAAAGTGGAATGTACACGGGAAAAACAGAGATTTGAAAATTGTTTGGCAATCATCTGCATCTTCACACCAGACAAAACTTGCCAATTCGCACCATGTGAACAGACAGGAGTAAGAGAAAATGTAGAGATGCAGCACATCTTCGAGCAGAACGCTGAAAAATTTAAGGACTTCAAGATATTTAACAAAATGCTTTAATTTGAAAGTGTTTGAGGGTTAGGACTCCTCGAGAAGAATATGGACAGAGAAATAACGTGGAAGAATGAGGACAAAATTAGAAACAAGGAATAATTTGGGAAAACAGAATAATCTCCCTGAAATTTTCAGAAGAGAAAACCCACTTTAATCAGTGACTTGTGTTTATAAGTCTCTCCATTATATACATTAAATTTCTCTTGTTGTTAGGGCCTGTTTTTGTAGAACAACTTGATGTAGTTAAGTATATTAACATTTGGGACAAACCCAAATGAAACCTGGTAATTCAAGAAATGTAATCTATTTCTTCAATATAAATATTGCAATTTGTTAGCTTAAGCAATCTCTTGGGTCTGCAAGGAAGTACAGCCCCTTTGCTCTAGACTTAACTCTTTCACATAGGTCACGAACTAGGAAGAACTACGCTGCCATCACCAAGTTCAAAGCAGGATTACTACCTGGCCCTACCTCACTCCCAGGTTATATTTAAACAAGTAGACAAGGAAACTGCTCTAAATTGCTAACAACTTGATTTAATAATAATCTGGTTCAAACACGAATACATTTTCTTATTTATGTAAAACTTCTTGGTAAATTTGCCTCTTTCAGTACTAATTCTAACATGCAACTTAACCTCTTATTATTGCAAAAAAAAAATATAAATATGTATGCTTTGGAGGGAAAAAAGGGAAAAGGTGTAAGTCACCAGGAGGTAGTTCGATCTGAGTGAACCTTTTACAATAGAGATTAAATTTTTCAAAGTTCATGCAGACACTGTGTGAACCACAAGCTGCCAGTGAGCCTGCCCTGGTCATCATTTTCTCTGGGCAATCAGGCTTTCTGCTGAGGATACGGCCTTTGCCACTCAGGTCTGAGGTACCCCCATTGGTATGTCTGAAGTTAATCAAGTAGCCATCTCTTCCAGCAGACTGTCAACTCTACAAGGATGGGTGGTGTGGTACCTTTATCATGACAGAATCCTGAAGTCCCGATGCTTTGATGGCAGATACTCAGCATTCAGTATCTATGCAGAGAATAACTCAAGAATATAGCAGCTGCTAGGTGCCGGCACAATGCCACAAAGTTTACACTTACTGTGTGGTCTTGAATTCTCACAACAAACTCCTATGAAGCGTCAAAGTCAGTTAAGCCAATTGCCTTGGCAGAGGAAACCCTACTTGCAACCAGAAACCCAAAAGCCTAGCTTCCAAAATACTTCCCGCACAGAAGGACTGACCAGTTGAGATGCAAACCAGTGTCTAGTAAGTGCACGTGCTCACCGTCTCACACGCAGGTGTCGTGTTTATTCTCACCTGGATCTTTTAAAACTGTTTCTTCCCCATGGCTTTCCTATGCCCTTCCCATCTTCTCTGCCCCTCCAAGTTCAGCTTCAGTCTCACTTCCTTAGTGCCTTCTCCAACACTGCCAGTTCTGAGGACTTGCTGCCTTCCGCCTACAAAGCTCACTAGCTGAACAATCATCCTCACGGGCAACATTTATTAAGTGCTTACTGTGTGCCAGGCACTGCACCAAGCGCTGAGTTCATGCACGTCTTGATTTTCACTATACTATGAGGTAGGTGCAAATTTTACTGTTTTAAAGTGAGGAAACTGAAAATGTACAAAGATTAAGTAACTTGTTCAGTGTAAAAGGGACGGAGGCAGGACCAGAGCGCCATGCCGTCCTGTTCTAGGTGATGTGCCACATTCCTCATACTTTCACTCTGTCTCCCAAATTAAAGTGTTGGCACCGTGAACACAGACTCAGCAATCGAAGCTGATCTCACACCACTGTCTCGGGCCCTCACGGTGGGCTCCTTAACATCTGCCGAATAATGGGAAGGTCTGAAGTGAGAGCGCTGGCTAGAAAAAACACAAGAAAATGCTATGTATGTTTGATTTGAGACAATTTTTTGAAGAATTGCCAGTCCCAACATTCATCAGTAACTCTGAACTATAATTTGGGGAAGAGAACACTGCATTCAAATTCTGAAAAGTGACTTTCCGTGATTATTTAAAGTAGATGAAACGGTTTTCCCTGACAGTGCCCTTTACCCTCTGGGGAGAAATCTGCTCTCACAGGGCTGGAATTTTAAAGGAGCCAGCCCCCTGGCAGATTACCTAACACAGAGTAGGCCCTCAACAAATATTGAATTGTACTGGAAAATGTTATATTTATCCTCTGGAGAAGCCATGCTAAAAGGATTCAGTCCAACCTCAGAACTAACTAGGAGAGTCCTGATTTCAAACTTAAGAGTTTATAGACAATGCCCAGCAAGATGGACTCATTTTATAAGTCTCTTACTGGCCCATCATTTTTACACTGTGGAAAGACTATTATTTCTGAAAATGGAGGCAAGAACACATCACAGTTTTTGTTTTTGATCAAGGTGTGAATTTCTCTCCTAAACACCAAATATATAGGCTTCATAACACATTTTTAAATACTAATCTTTGAAAACATCTGTTATTTTTTTCCTTATAAACAGTTAACAGAAGAAACCACTCATGAAACAGTTAAGGAAACCTGTCCATTTAAGCAAATATGCTTCTGGTCAGCCCTGAAAAACCATCCAAAGGCTGTTGCAGTCAAATAAAGAAAAACCTAAAAAGCTGTTCTGCCAAATTGGTTGGGAAGACATCACAGACTCACTCAAGGACACAAATGAAAAGAGGTCACGCTGGTCTCTGCATCTCCCAGCTGCATAATCAGGGTAATTACGTTAAATGCAAGACTATATATAAAAACACAGACTAGACAGTTGAGTACAGAGAAAAGCAACTGAAATGAACTAAGGGGTAATAAGATTTGTTTATAGACGAAAATGCCAAGCAAATAAATACACTGAATTGAAAAAGTTGAAACCAATCTTGGGTTAGGAAAAAAACATTCCTCAAATATTACAAGGATGGCTTCTATATCATTATATATGATTTCACTGCCCAGAGAGACTGTTAGGGGAAAACAAGTACACCCCAAGTTTTTCATGACATTTAATTTCCAATCAAGGGGCACCGGGAAGTGCCACGACTAGAAATATTAATTCCTAGCAAACAAAAACATTTACTTTCCTAAATTCGATGCATTCGTTCTAGGACCAAGTGAACATAATCACTCTAACTTTACTTACTAATCTCAGATAGGTAAAGAACCTGGGTATTACAGGGTCAGAATCAGATGATCTACATGAATAATTTTGTTGCTATACAATTATCAGATAATGAGGACAAGAAACCCACAGGTCTCAGGACAAAAATTAGTCTTCACTGAGAGAGCAGGAAAACCATCTGTCTTAATGTTTTTAAGTACTTGTTTTTGTAAACACCAGTCTGATTTGTAAAGCACATAATGTCATAAATTTTTATTCCCAATGATCTCAATATTAAACTGGTTATTTAAACAGTCAATGATTCTGGGTGCCCTAAGCTAAAGAATGAGTGTGCCACTGTTTTTATAAACTTAATTAAATTCTCACATATGCTGTAGATTGTACATAACGAGAAAGTATTAAAAGTTGTCACGTCTACAGCTTGTTATCATCCTTCTTTGTAGGACTCTTTTCATTCACCAACTTTCTTTCCTGATTTGCTCCACATTCTCAGGAACTTACAGTAGAGCCAAATTACTGTTAAATATTCCCTACATCTCATTTAAAGCAATGATGGTATTCAACTTTTGTTTTCATTGTTACATTTTTTTAAATCCATTTCCTTTTTACTGTCTGGTCATTAAAAAAAAGCTGGTCAGCTGTAATGAGTTTTCCACCCCATCCTCTGAACACAGAGAGACAAAGGCCTTTTTTAAATTAGCGAAGTAATCATTTCTTCACAGGATGCACTTTGCAATTGGGGCAGTTTTTTCCCAACCGTACAGTACAACCTCCCAAGGCAAGCACCTAGATCTCTTACAAGACGACCAGCAAAGTATGTTCTTGTTGGCTACTTCTCTTTTACTGTCCGTGAGACCATCTGAACGATGCTTTCCTGCTGGTGCCTGAAATCCTCGAAGGGAGAACACAATTGCGGCAGCAACACCAGGTCCAGGAAGGCAGGAGGATAAAGGAAACAGATGGTCCCCGGTGGAGAGAGGGCTGTCTACACCAGACTCCAAACCCCAATTTCACAGCCATTAGTAGGGTTCAGCCGAGTTCGACCGCGAAGCCTGCGGAAGCAAAAGCTCGCAGGAGGATGAAACGGGGTGAAGGAGGGCTGCCTCTTGGCCTGAGTCGCCCCAAGGCAGGGGCACCCCGTCCTGGCACTCCACCTCTCCCCCGTCAGCCCAGCTCCGGCCCGGGCAGCGCCTGACCCGTCCTGTTGTCCGGCTCGGGGCTGACCACTCTTTCCCGGAGGTTAACGGTCAGGCGGTCCGGGAAGCGCCCCGGGACCCCGCCGGGTGCTCCCCGACTCCCCAGGCCCCGCCGGGCGGCTGCCAAGCCCGGATCCTCCCGGGCACCAGCCCCTGGGCCGGGCAGGAAGGGGACGAGGGGCCGGCGGAGGCCCGGGGCCGGCCGGGAGCCTAGGCCGCCGCCATCCCCGGCCTGGCGTGCGCCCGCCGCCCGCGGCCTTACCGCCTCCACGGCGTGCTGCAGGATGGAGGTGAACTTGGAGAACATTCTGTCCCGGGACTGCAGCAGCTTCTCCCGGGACGACCTGGAGAGCTCCTCGATGCGCCGCCGCCGCCCCTGCTGCGGCTGCCGCGGCCGCTCCAGAGTGAAGGCCGGTGCGAGCCGGGGAGGACGAGCAGAGGGCCGAGGCCGCCCCGGCCCGGCCGCTTCGGGGCGCGCGGGCGGCGCGGCGGCTCTGGCGGCCGCGGGGACGTGGCGCGCGGCGAGGAGGGCGACCCGGCTCGGGGCCCCGCGACTTGCTGCGGGTGGCTGCGGCAGCGGCTGCGGCTCGGACACGGTGGCAGCCGGGCTCGGGTCCTTCCGCCCGCTGTGCGCGCCGCGGCCTGCAGGGGGCGCCGCCGGGCCCGGGGACGCCCGGTTGGGCCGGCGGGGCGGCCGGACGCCGCGGGGCGGGGCCGGGGGCGGGGCCGGGGCGGGGTCGGGGGCGGGGCCGGGGCCGGGGCCCGGGCCGGGGCCGGGACCCGGGCCGGGGCCGGGGCAGAGGCGCGGCGGCCGGGCCAAGGACCTGCGCGCCTGCCGCGCGGGGCCAGCCTCCGCCCCTTCCCGGCTGCGGTGGCCTCAGGCTCCGTCGGGCCCAGGTTTGTCCTCTTCAGTGTTGTTTCCGGGAAGCGTTTGTAGGGAAACGTCACCCTATGTGTCTGTCTGTAGGAGTCACAGTTTGGTCTTTCCAGGGCAAGAAAAAGCCCAGTATTTCCAAGGTAAAAGAAGATCGTGGTATTTATTTATTCATTCATTCATTTATTTATGTATTGCCTTAAAAGGCAATTTATTTTAACAGAAAATAATTTGAGGAGTCCTGTTCACGACTCCGCCCTTCCTGCAGAAGATCGTAGGTTTAAATGCTAAGAACGAGAAAATAGCACCTGGCTTTGCTCGCTCTGAATAGTAACAGTTATTGTTATCAGTTACTCAGCGTTATCAACGTTACAGGAAGCCCCAGATGGACCTGGCAAGATGGTTGGTTCAGGGGTTGTCACGTGTTTGATAGGCCCCCGTCATTCAGTCTAGTCTCTTCTCAACTTGTCAAAGGAGACCTGAAAATACTAGTGAGAGAATTCGAAGGATTATACCCCATATCCAGGACGGCGTGTGGAGTTGCAATGTCAGCGCTTGGATGGAAACGTCTCCCAAAAAGGTGCAATCGTGTGTTCAGCAGGCCTTGAAGAAACACCATTCAGATCAGTAAATGTTAGATTTGGTTGATACAAATTATGAAATTATTCCTGTCCTGGAGAACTCTGTGTTTTCCCCTAGCTGCGGTATTTTTCGTCAAAAGAAACATACCTAAGAAATCTCGACAGTGATAAGAAGAGAAGGGAGTAGGCTTTGCACAACCAGTGGTGGGAAAATGGTGCATTCCTCTTTGGTTTCCTTGAACAGTGACAAGGTAGCCTTAGAATGCAGGTGGGGAGCCTAATTTTAAATTCTAACTTTGTTCATCAGCAAGACAATTTTTAACCCTTTTAATCTTTAGTTTCCTCATCTATAAAACTGGAGAGAATAACATCTTCCTGATAAGGTTGTGTGGGTATTTATTAATATATGTACAATATTTTAACTGTTCCCTGTCCATTGTAAGAGGTATATCAGCCCTGATTATTGTCACTATTACTAACAACACTGTTTAACAATAGTAGGGTCAGAAATCAAGATTACTTTATCAAATTTGATTTAATCAAGGAGACTAGTCTTGTCACAATTTCTGCTGTTCTTGCTGCTTATGTCCTTGCATGGCAGGTAAATTTGGCTTTTGTTTTCTGTGTGCTCGCTCCCAGAATGCTAAAGGAATCCTCTGTTATTTGGTACAAATTGGAACGTGTACCTTACCAAAAATTAGTCAATTATGTTTGCTTCAACCAAGAGCCTATAATGTTTATTATTATTACTATTATTCACACAGTTTAAGGTTGTTACTCATATTATTAACCATAATTATTTTCCTGACCTAATTATCATATATTTATATAGTATTTTATATTTTCGTAATGCTTTACAACCACTAATTGTGGGCATTTGATGATGCCTGTCTTTATATACTTATTATAAGCAACAAAATACATGTTTTACTGTAGATTAATATCAATATTTAGGGTGATGATTCATTTACATGATAGCTAGGTTCCAAAACACACAAGACTAGAATGATAGCTGATACTCTTACTATTCCCAGCCTAGAATGCTAATAGCACCAATCTTATGCATGGATAGAGTTGGACTTACTTCAATAGTGTGATTTAAGAAAGCATAGCAAAGGTTTCTCTTAGTTTTCAACACACTTAGCTATATAGACTCCTGAAATCCCTCAGTTAAACTGTTTCTTTATTTCATGGGCTTACGCCAAATAAGAGATTTAGTTCCTGCTAAAATTAAAATACTCTTGGGAGCAGTAACACATTATATCATTTACTATACCTCAGGGTGAATGAATTTATTAAATTTTCTGAATGAAGTTTAATTAGTGAGCATCTGGAAAAATACTGAGAACTGAAATTCAGTTTCAGCTAGGTTAGAGATTTAAAAAAGAGAGAGAGAGAGAAAGGATTGGGGTAAATGATACCCGCTTTTAAAGTTTGTTATACTTCTGCTTAAATATATGGATTAAATTTAACAAAATTCTTTTCCCTCAACCCATTAAAATTACAGCTGTTAAAAACAGAAAAATTCAGGCCCAAATGGAGTCCATTTGTAGGGATGGAACACCCAGATTCTACCTACTGCAGTTTCAAGAAAAGTATAATCCTACAAACCAATCAATTCTAAGTTTCCCAATCAGCACTTATGAGGTCATCTGCCTGATTATAGCCCCCTACCTTCCCTGGAGGGAAATGAGGCTTCACCTGAAATATTCTTTAATTAATAACCACATCCCACTCCCTCTCTGTCTACGAATACACAGCATTATATGTAAACTGTTGCAGTATGTAGACTGGATAGGTCCCTACTCAAAATAAATCTTTTAATAACGTCAATCAGATCTCTATATCTATGAATTGTTTCTTAACACGGTGAATTTTCCAAATTATAAACCCCAAAGGATAAATAAAGAGAAGAGAAAACAACATTTTGAGAGCTGGAAAATCAGTGTAAAGGGGGTAACTGATGTGGTTTACTGAAGAAAACTGAATTCTAAAGTAAAAATTAAAACCAAGATCCAAAGTGCTCTATACATACTTTCACAGACCATGTCACAGGGCTCAGAAATAGGTAGCATAATACCTCTGGAATTAGAGATAAAGGTGGTATGAGAATAGTGGAGCAGAGGGAAAGTTTGTTCAGAATCATATACTCTCTATTCCACAAGGTTTTCTGACTAACCCTTTCCCACACTAGGTTAAGATTAGACACTTGTTCCCAGAAAGGGCAAGGACTCCACGTTGGAGAAGGAAAAGGAGAGAGAATAAAATTAAAATAAATCTTTTGAATGCTGAGATACATGTTCCCAAACCTCATGTTCCTCTTGGCTTCCAAAGTATAGGTATCAGGCTAACAGCACAAGTAGAAGGTAAGCGGTGGCTTTTCGGCAGAATCTGACTGATCCCAAAGAAAAGACTTAAAGATCCTGCAGAGAACCCCCACTATGCAGCATAGATAACCCCAGTGGACAAGCTCTGTCCACATTCTCTGAGTTCTAATCAGTTCTTCCATTCACCTTAAATGGGAATCAGACAGCACAGAATGGAATCAGACACCAAAGAATTAAATGTCTTAAATGGGATCAGACAGCACAGAATTACCAACACTTTGAGGAAAGCCTGTGACTGAGGCTAGAGATCAAACAGAAACTTAGAAGAAACAGTGACTTTGGTTGAACAGGTAGGAGAGATGAGAAGAAAACTTGAAAAAGACACCACCATCACCATGATTCATCTCAGAGGTAGAAGAAGATCCTGTAAAACCAGAATATGCTATTTTTCAAAAGCAGCATTTAAAGAACATAAAAGGCCCAGGCATGGTGGTGCACACCTGTAAGCAGCAGCCTAGGAAGCTGCGGTGGGGACCAGAGATCGTGGTTCGAGTCCCACTTGGGGCAATGTAGTCAGACCTAGTTCCAAAAAAATAGCTGGGTGTGGTGGCGTGCACCTGTAATCCCAGCTACCTGGGAAGCTGAGGCTGGGGATTGCTTGAGCCCATGCTACCCCAGGCAGTATGAGCCTGCGATAAAAATAGTGAGACCTAGTCTCAAGGAAAAAAAAAAATATATATATATATATATAAATAAAAATAAAGAACATAAAAGGGTACTCTTAGAAATCAAGAATATGATTACAGAACTGGGGGAAAAAAGTATACAAGGGTAGAAAATAAACCTAAAATAAAAATGTTCCAAATCTAGAGCAAAAATGATAAAGTAATAAAAATGGGAGAAAAATGTTTTAAAATTAGATGGTCAGCTCAGCAGATCCAGAGTCTGAATAATTGGGGAAAACAAAGAGAGAAACTCATTGAATTAATAATTAAATATAAATTTAGAGATCCCTAAGAATATGAGTTTTCAAATGGAGAGAATCTACTACATCCCATAACAACGAATGCAAATAGATGCTGTAACATTTTAGGGTGCCGGGCTCAAAGATAGAACCTACAAAGTTTGCATGAAAAAAATGAAAAGAGGGTCATAGAAAGAATCAGGAATTTCAATAACATTACACTTATGTAAGGGAGCAAAATCAGCCACGCCAAAATAGGTCTTTTTCTGGCAAAAAGTTGATTTCACAGGAGAATCTCTGAAGGCTGGGTGGAGGTTGTCTTTAAAAGTAAACTTCTATACGGTCACGTACCAGGTCAACCTAATCTCTTTCTCACTTTTCAGTGGAAGAGACAGAACATAAAACTACTTATCTTTACCTACTATGCCTTCCCTGCTACCCTTCTAAACTGACCTTCCCTTTCTCCTCCTAAAGTCTGTCTTAGTTCAACTACTGAGACAGTGTCTGAAGCCATGTGGCTAACTGAGTCAGACTGGGCCTTTCCCATGGATGCAAGAAGTACATATGTCATTCAACTATTTTTGCAGCTCTTTTCATCTGGTGTGAGTTTGAGCATTTGACCTGCCTACAGGAACCCAGAGAGGCACAGTGTTTCCTTTGTACCCCCATAATACAACATAGGAAGTGAGAAGGTATTGGGGTAATGCCTTCAAAAATTCTGAAGTAGCATAATCTCAGTCTAAAATTCCACACTAAGAAATTGTCGATCAAGGGTGAGTGTAAAATTAGTCATTTCAGATGAATAAGATACTGAAAAATTTTCCTACCTTGTACTCTTTTCTCAGGAAGGTATCAGATGTTTCATCAAACTCGGGGAGTAGGACAAAGGGAAAAATGATAAAGGAATCAGATATCAGATCCCACACAAATGAAGCAAAATCCCAAGATAATGACTTTGTGCTGGTTACTGGGATAGCAACTAATCTGTCAGAACAGGAGCAGTCACAGAGATTCCTCAAGATGAAGTTTGTGGATGGAATAGCAACATGTTTGAGCAAAGTGACAAAATGGGGAGAGAATTTGATGTTAAATTAGAGATAAGAATTTAAAAAAAGCAAAAAAGAAAAGCTAGATTATTATTAATACCAAGAAAATATTGTGCAAGAACAAGTAGTCATTGCTCAAATGTACATAGCATTTACATAACCATTTTAATGTAAATATTGATCTAATTAAAAATAAAGTATTTTGTTGTATGGGTAGATAAAAGGATAGATGTGATAGGAGTGGGGTGTATGTCTGTGTGTGTGTTTAACCTAAACTTTTTTTTACTAAGGAGATGTTAGATATTGCATAAAACAGAAATCTCAAGAAATAACAGGATATGAATATTATTTAAAGGAAAAATAAGAGTCCACACAATGTATCGAAAGAAGTTGTATAGGGAGCAGGAAGCTGGAGTTTTGGAGGAAGGACAGCCTCTTTCATAACAAACCTTTTAAAAATGTTTTACAAAATTGTGTGCTGATGCAACTGATATGACCAAAGTTTGTTTGGCAAGGAGTGAAACTGGAAGCCAGAGACCTTTGTTGGCACTTTTTTGAGGGTTCAGAACAAAGATTTACGAAGGTAAATAACTGGAGAGAGGAAGGAAATGGTAGACTTGAGAGATGAGGTAAGATTAACAAAATTTTGCAAGTGATTAAATACAAGGAGTAAGGAGAAAGGAAAAGGCAAAGATGATGCTGGAGTTTCTAACATGGATCAAGTTAGGCAAAGATGCCTTTAATTTATAGGGAGGATGGAGATGCAAAGATAATGAGATGATTTTTTTTTTAATGTTAGGTAATTACCAGTGTGATGATATCATAGGGTATCTAACATGGGCTGAAATATTTGAATTTAGAAGAATGATGTTGACTGGGAACAAAGATTTGAGAATTAACTGTGGGATTTAAGAACAGTGAGAAATTTCGGTGAGCTGGCATAGTGAAAAAAGTGAGTGGATAAAAAATTGAAGATCCCCTTTAGTTAAGAGGAAGGAGATGAGTTGAAAATATTAGTCAAAGAGATAGGAAAACATTGAGAAAAAGTTAGAGAAAAGTGAGTTTTTAAACTCATCTCCTTAATGTAACAACTAATATATTTGGATTTTGTTTTACCACCTCATTATTTATTTTCTATTTGACTTGCTTTTCCCTTGTCTTCCTTTCCTTAGATAAATCAACATTTTTATTTCCAAGTTTTTGTTTAATTTAATTCTACCTTATTTAATACTAATGTTCAGATCCCATTGCATTTATAGATTTCATTTTTCTTTTCTTATTATTTGATGCAATATTTTTGTTCAGTTGGAGTCCCTCCATCTTCACCTTTTAACACATCACCATCAGTCTTTGTGTACATTTTTGCTTCCTAGCACAAAATATTCTAGATATCTTCCTGTCCTTTTCTCAGTCCTGGAATCAAACATTTTACCCTTTTATTCCATTTTATTCTGGTCCCCTTTATTAGAGAATGATTGTTATACAGAAGAAAATGCTTGGCATGCTATTATAAACAAACAAAAAAATCCCAAGTTCTTCCCATATTATTCTGATCCCCCAAGTACATGAAACGTTTAGCATTTCCCTGAAAATTTCTCACTTCCTGACAAATACAACCAACTTCCTTGACTTTTGTAGTGCTGATATCTGAAAAAAAAAAAAAATGCTATGGTGGTGGTGGTATGACCTTGTGGGTATGGCAATCATGTGAAAAAATCGTATTGTTTTCATCATGAGCAAACAAACTATAATATAAACTCAGTGATAGTTACTTTGTGGGGTGGAAAAAAACTTTCATTTTTTATTAATACTGTTTCTGAAAAAGTCCTTTTTCTTTTCTAGATGCTTTTGTATGTGTTTTCTTACAACAGGGCATGTTCTTCAAATTGGTGTTCCAACTAAAGTGTCAGTCGGCCATCTTTCTGGGTCATTTTATCAGGTCATCTGCTTTTGAATTTTTGGTTACCTGTTAAGGCTGGGCTCATCCAAAATACAAACCCAGCGCTATGATGCTTTTATAATGCAAATCTTTGGCCAGAAGAAGGTTCTGTGGCATAGCATCACGAGAATGAGACATTAGGGATTCTGAGCCACCCACGGCAGGATGGGAAGTTATACCCATGACCAGGGGACGGATCTATCAGTGATGACAAACGGTGGCCTTCTTTGTGATGGCAGGGGATGGCAGGGAGCCAATGTAATCAGCTGTCACCATACCTTCATATCAAGGCCTCAGCCTTGTTTTTCACTGTCCCCAGATAACTGTTCAGCTGTGGTGGCAGCCAGATAAGCTCTGTTGAAGCAAAGGGCATGTCACAGGGCTGTGTGTTGTGTCTCGGTCTTGCTTCATGGCCACATTGTAAATGACCCACTGAGAAGGTACTGGCGAGGAAAAGGACAGAGAGACAGCCACAACATTCCATCTTGCTCACTTGATTATGAGACACTCCTCTGTAGTACCCTCCCCCGAACCTTTACATGGGATACAATTTCTTCACACTCTTTTCCAAAGAGACTCTCCATATACCTTTCCCTCAAATCTCCTTATCACCAATATCATCGTCCTACTACAGACTAAATGCCCGTGTCCCCTTACACTTTGTTGTAACCTCATTGCCAATGGATTATATTTGGAGATAAGGCTTGTTATCATTCAGTAAGAAAACAGTATGCTTAGTGGGTAAGCGGAAATGCATTTGTTTGGGAATAGCTGGGAATTGCAATTTGGGCTACTCAGATTTAGGAAGAAACCTAAATTATGCCCCAAGGAGAACTCCAGCTGGGATGTTTTTATGGAGGAGAGAAAACTGAAGGAGTGGAGGATGAGGAGGTGATGATCAAGTACAAGGTGATGGTCAAGAATCACAAGGTAAAAATGTTGAATGGGGGCAGAGGTGAGTTCAAGTGGTCAAGTGGGAGGGTCACAGAATAAAATCTGGTAACAGTTCACATTAATCGTTCTTCTTAGGCACGGCATTCTTGTTGTTGTTGGATCCTTGGAATATTGGTGGTTTGACCCAGTCAAGGAGTTTGGTTTAGTTTCAAGAGGACAACAAATGGCATTTCTATGGCACTTCTAGCAAGCCTATTTTAAGATGATTCCTGGGATGCCAGCTTTTTAAGTGGCCTCTGAAAAGTGAGCAGGTCATGAAGGGAAGGCTCAGATTAGAACCTTCATAAAAGAGGCCACAGAGCTCCCTTCCTCTTCATCCATTATGTGGGGACCCAGCAAGAAAGCCACCTTTTACGAATCAGGAAGCAACCCTCACCAGGTACCAGGATATTGGACTTCCCAGCCTCTAGAACTCGGAGGAATAAATTCCTGCTGTTTTAAAGTCACCCAGTCTGTTCTGTTCTGGCAGTCAGAATTGACTAAATCACTGCTATTCCCAAGGTCCTATATTCAACTAACTCATTAGCCACTCTTTTTTGTTTGTTTGTTTGTTTGTTTGTTTTGAGAGTAGGCCTCGCTATGTTGCCTGGGGTAATCCCTATCCTGCGGACTCAAGCAATCCCCAGCCTCAGTCTCCCAGGTAGCTGGGATTACAGGCACCTACAACTGCTCCTGTCTGCTTTTTCAAGAACCAGGTCTCGCTATGTTACCTGGAGTAGTCTTAAACCTGTGAACTCAAGCAATCCCTGTCCTCTAGCCTCCCAGTGCTTGGATTATAGGTGCATGCCACCACGTCTGGCTTCATTAGCCACTCTTCACAAACCATATTGCTGAACCTTCTTAGCCCAGAAAGGTGGACAATCAAAAGTATGGTTTGACAGCTTAAGTACTGGGTGATTTCATCTCAGCATTTTTCTTTGGAGTTTCGTCTCCTGGGAGATTGTGCCTCACCACTCTTATTCAGGGATACTGCTCACTGGAGTTAAAGTTGCAACCTTCCACCATGATGCTGGTTGGGCCATCATCATGAAGCAGTATCTATGAGTGTTTTCCTCCTTAGCCAAATGGTAAAGAAGTCCCCCAGAAGAGGAGAAGAGGCAGCAAGTCATCAAGAGTAAGTGTTGTAGGATCCTGAGCAACTTGCTTTTTCAGCCTACACATTCTGAACCCACTTAAGTCAAATGTCACTTATGCCATTTTCATGTGATGATAAATGGATGATTTGTTCCAAAGTCCTATTGATTCTCTATATAAGGCTTACTAGAAATTTCACAATGCATCCTATGCACCACAAACACAGGGTATCGTTGGGTGTATTGAGTCATAAGACCTGAAAGGAAAACTGCCGGTATTTTATTCCAGACCATCTTTAGAGGCCTTATTTTCTTTAATCTTTGCTCAGAGCCAACAGCTTTCAGGATAACTGGGAAACTGTGTTGGAGGAGCATATTTATATGGTGTATGTATTATCTCCAAAAATCCAGAAAGCCTCCCCCCCAAATTATTGTGCCCTCTTTTTAGTACATCGTGCAGGTAGAGTAATCTATTTTTCATTCTGGAGGGGATATTGTGACATGCTCCAAACCAATGAATCCCTTGAATTGAAATGAGCTGTAGGTTATAGAATATTCATGAGGGTTTTCTTCAAACCTCTGACTCATAGAGACCTTAATAAGTCATTCTAGGTATTTCCTATTTCCTGCTTCTTAAAGCAAATCAGAATATTGTCTGGCTAAGCTTGATGGTAGGTCAAGTAAGCATAATGTAGGAGATCATTGCATGTTCTGTATCAAGATGATTAACATTTCTGCAAACAAGATGAAAGATGAGAGCAGGAAAGTTGTCATAGCCCTAAAAGAAAACTGTCAAGTATCCTTTGAATCCACAGATTCCATCCAGCATGCTTGTAGATTGGTAACAGAGGAAAAACACTATGTAACTATATGGAGTTGCATGGTAGGTTTCTGGACCTACAGAAATGGAGAATATTTTTGTTGCTTCAAGCCACTAAATTTTGGGTAATTTTATTAAGCAGCAATTCGTATAACTTACGCAGAGTTACAAAGCTAATTCATGGTTGATTTAAAATGAGAACATAAACCTCTGGACTCTCAGTATTCTGTGAGATCAGGTTGTATTCTGATATGTCTCAGGCTTCTTTTCTACTGAACAGAGCTTAGAGGCATTAGACACTATCTAAAAATGTTCAGTAGACCAGTGTCCTTTTTCCTGGGCAAAATAAAATGAAATTTAGACGATGGTTGCTTGTGGTGAAAGCTGGCTTTTGGAATAAGAACATCAGGGTTGGTAGGAAGCAGGTTTAATAGTACTGGTACTGACTCAACAGATTTATATCCAAAGGATGAGGACCCCTAGTAGGGAGTTAATGGTTTATATATACTTTATTTGCTTTGGTGTTCCAGGTGGGCTATTGGTGGTGGTAGTACATGGTCTGATGGAAGATAGAACGAGGAAAATTCAAGAAGAAACTGGGCTGCAAACCAGTAAACTGAGTCAGTAAGTCATGGGTTGTTTATCTAGACCCCTAGGCTATGTTTCTTAGGTCACTTGGCTTCAGCATATTTCAGGTCATCATGCTTCACCTGGGCATCCTACTTCAATGGCTATAGAATAAAATTTAGCATAATTTTCTTTGTCCTCTTCATTTTCTAATTCACAGGCACCTCTAATACATGCCCAACTTGGGGGTCATAATTTCTGGAAAGATTGAAAAGGTTTTGGGTTTGTACAATGGCTTAGTGATCAAACCAGGAATGTAATTTCAACTTGACTTGCTTTTAACCACATGCCAAGAATTACATAGACTACCCAGCAGTAGTTATATCATTTAAAGACATCAATAATTTTGATCTTCTGTGTGTGGTGCAGTGAATAAGGGATGGGACTTACTGTCTGCATTTCTGTTCATTGTCTCTAAATGTAACATGCAGAGAAGGGCAGATTGCCAGGAAGGCACTTTGTGGCTTCTGTTTCCATGTCAAAGACTCTGCCATTTGTATGCACATGACTATTATGTCAGGGAAACTTAGTGTGACCTTTTCACTTATAGTTTGGGTCTGTTTTTTAAAATGTGATTAAGTAATACTTTTCCTCCTCCTACATTAAAAATATCACTAGGAGAGTAGAAAAATACACTGGGGTTTCAGTAGAACATAAATTAAAAAAATTAATTCCAACTGTATTCAAATTTTCAATTTCATTAAATCTCACAAAAAAATCAAATATATCTCCCAATTACTCCTCATTACAGTCAGTTAAATTGCTGTCATATATCCCCAGCATTATAAAGATTCTTGAATATGTCCCCATATTATTTTATTTTTATTTTTTTAAGATTTCCTCAAAAATGAAATCATTCATTTATAAATAAATAAGTAGATAAAATTTTTCTGACATAGTAGCTTTGTCTTTAAACAGTTTTCTTGAGATTAAATCACATACCATTCAATTCATTTATATAATGTGCACAATTCAATGGTGCTTAGTCGATTAACCGGGTTGTGTGACCACCACCACAATCAACTTTAGAACATTTTCAAGACCCAGAAAAGAAACCTCTCAATCCTTAGCAAGGCCCTCAGCCTAATGTAACTACTAGTCTATTTTCTTTATAGATTTGCCTATTCTGAACATTCCATACAAATGAAATCATACCATTTGTGGTCTTTTGTGACAGACTTCTTTCACTTAGTATATAGTCTTAAAGGTTCATTCTTTTTTTTTTCTTTCCATATTTTTATCACTATATTTGAAAAAAGGTTTGCTGACTCTTTTCTAGGATCATTTAGTCCTGAGAGTCACAGAAAGACAATTTTCACTCTCTTGCCATCTCTCCACGTTCCTGGTCCTGATCTAGCTAATTAAGGGCAGCCTGAGCTTGCTTGTGACAAAATACTATTTCATATCTTTTGTTACATAGATTCGTGAATTGATGTGATTGGACTTTTGTTTTACAAAAATTAGCCTTTTTTTTTTCTAATCAACAAAAATAAAAGCAATGGATCGGCTGGCTCTGGTCTCGAACCGGTGGAGAGCTCAGCTGGGCCCGTCCCCTTCCCCCCCTCTCCCCCACCTCCGCCATGATGGCTGAACCATCACCCTGGTGCGCACTGACTTCATCCACTCCGAGCTGCCCACACCAGCAATAAGTACATCCAGACAAAACTTCAAACAAAGAAACAGAAGAGACAAGGAACACCAAGAAAGACTTTTAAAACAAATGCCCCAAAAGCAGGACTCAAAAAGAGCAAGGCAAGTTCACAGAGCAATGAACTGTGAGAACAAAGAGGAGAAAGAGGTTTGCATACCAATCACCCGGGAGCTACGACCAATAAACCTGACACAGAGATGCAGTCAACAAAGAACAGCACACTCCCATTGCCAAAGGACAGATGCCTACAGAATAGCAGTGGCAGCCGGGCACGGTGGCTCATGCCTGTAAGTTTCAGCCTATGAAGCAGCTGGGGCTGGGGATCATGGATTGAGTCCTGCCTGGAGCATGTAGTGAGACCCAGTTCCAAAATATATATAGCTGGGCGTGGTGGTGCACGCCTGTAATCCCGGTTACCTGGGAAGCTGAGGCTGGATATCACTTGAGTTTGTGGTACTCTGGGCAACGTAAGCCTGCGGTTCCATGGGCAAAAATAGCAAGACCTAGTCTCAAAAAAAAAAAAAAAAAAAAAAAAAAAAAAAAAAAAAAAAAAAAAAAAAAAAAAAAAAAAAAAAAAAAAAAAAAAAAAAAAAAAAAAAAAAAAAAAAGAATGACAGTGGCCTAACAGCAAAGATCCTAAAAAGAAGACTTAGAGACCTACCATCAGCCGAAGACTGTCCCCATGAAGGAGCAGCTCTACCAAAACACAAGACTGGGAATCGGGTCCCTAAAACTAAATACCTGAAACATAATGCCACGAAGCAGCAAAATGAGGCAGAAAACAATAGAACACTCACCGAGAAACATGGATACAAGCCAAAAGCCAAAGCGGCTTGGAATGGCCAATCAAGATATTAAAAAAAAAAAAAAGGCCAAAAAGACTAAAGGGCTAAACATGGACAAACAACAAAAAGAAAGGAGGCAAAGAAACCAGAGGGAGCGTGATGGGGTGGGGTAATCCTATGGGGATCAACAACTATGCAATCATGTATTGTACAAAATCCAAAAATAAAAATATATTAAATTTAAAAAAATAGAAATAAATTAAAGCAAAAAATACATGTCCATTCTGGTCTCAGTGTAGGAAAGACAGATGTTCCTAATCAAATTCAGTTTTGTAAATTCTCTCACCTCTATGACCTAGTCATGGTTTTTAATAAAAATTCATTAACAGTATGTCTTGAATACTTATTATGTGCTAGGTACTTTGATAGGAGATTTGGGGTGGAATAAACCTTACAAAGTCTTTATTTTCATGGCACCTCGGTTGTAGTGGGGGAAAAAAATCAATGAGTAAATAAAGAGTGGGTGGATATGTCCAAAGGTGATTAAATGCTATGGGGAAAAAAATTTGGCTGGACAAGAAAGAGAATATGGACAGAGAATAACTGATCTGACTGAGGGGAAGGATCAAATGATGTATATATTGGCAGCAAAAATAGTCCGGAGGAAAAGACAGGCACAACGGCAGGCAAACTACACCTAATGGCTCAAGAACTAGGCAGGAGGTTTGTATGGCTATCACAGTCCGCAGAGGGAGATGGGAAGCCCAGACCAGATCTTGTAGAGTCTCCAGAGAGAGGCAGAAAGATGGAATTGAATGTGATCACTTCTGATCCCTGAGGGAAGAGACCACAGGAGTAAAATGGAGGAAGCAAGAAGAGCAGGAACTTAGCCCAGCTCCTCTGAGGAGGCAAGCTGGGCTTAGAGATAAGAGATTGCTCCAGAGGGACTCCTGGAGGGGAGGCAGAGTGGGGGTCAAAGCAGGCCTGGAGGGCCCTCAGGTGGCCATGCAGGTCCGATGCTACTAAGGATAGAGGCCGGCTCACAGGGACATGACAGAAAGGCCAGTGGACAGTGTGGAGCCAGAGTCACCCATCAGCGACATCCTCCATGTCCTGGGACTGGAGCTGCCCCCGTGTTCCTGCCAAACCATCATTAGCGGGAAACAACCTGGGAACTGGACCCTTGTGTGCACAGTGATGGATTTCAGCACAAAGCATCAGGGTTCTCCAGGCAACTAAGCCCTGGGTGGAGGAGATCTAAGAAGCATGTTCTCGTGACTATCACTGAGGCTTTTGAGATCATTTAGACAAGAGAAATCATGGTGGCTTGAGTTTTGGATAGATGTTAGCTGGACATATTTGAAAGGCTAATTTGTGCTCCTTTGCCAGTAGCTATGGGATGGGAGGGAGGGAGAATGAGGAGCTACAGCTCCAAAGTTTTCTGTTCTGAGTAACAGAAGAATCTGTTGTCCTTTACTGGGCTGGGGAAGATGATGATGGTAGGTAGTCTTAAAGGAGCGGTATCAGCAACTCACTTTGCGATGTTTAGCTTGAGATGTTGGTTAGGCCTTCCATGGAGAGGCCCAGAAGGCTGGGGAATACATCAATCCGGAGTTCAAGGGAGCATTCAAACTGGGAATACTCATTTGAAAATCATTTATATGAACAGCATTGAAGTTGGGGCAGGACTAGCTCACCCAGGAATACAGACAGATGGAGCAAAGAGGGGAGCTTCAGATTTAACAGGAAGAAAAGGACAATCTCACTAAACAACCAAATAAGGAACAGAAACTAGAAGATAGCAGTAGACCCATAAAGGAGTGTGTCTAGAAGCCAAGTGAAAAATAGTTTTCTGGAAGGCCAAGTCTTCCGTTCTCTTTGCCTTTAATCTTGACACAAATAAAATCAAGTTCTATGAAGCCTTGATAGTTCCTACGAAATGAGAAGAAAACAAGCTTGTGAGACAATATTTTTGTGGCCACTTTACAACTGGTCTTACCATTCACCATGCATGTCAAGCTAAGGCTCTTAACCTGTATTTGGTGTCTGGTTCTCCGTTTCTCCAATACCAAAGTGTTGGTTGTTAACTGAAATCACATTTAAGGAGAGTTCTGTATGTCAACTGAATGAAGTGCCTACTAAGTGGTATGTGACCGATTTTAGAGTCAGTCTGCTTTTCTTTCTACCTGTAGGTGGCAGTCTGAGCAAACAATTTCAAGGGAGAGGCTTAGCAAATCCAAGTTTAAATTGTGTCCTTCATCCATCTATTAATAGCACTATTTTCTTAATATAGACCTGATTTGATTTTTAAATCTGAAACTGGTCTGGCATTAGGACTTAATTGCTTCATGGTCCAGAGGGTTTAGGGCCAGCCCGCTGCTAATTCCCAGCGCTTTTGAGGCACCTGTTCCCATGTCATCCTCTGGAAGTCCCCAATGTCAACGCCAGGGGCTGATTTTTATTAAATGCTTAACTAATCTTCGTTTTGCATTCACCGAGGGGATATTCTTATGGCCTTGAGGAGTGTGCGCTTTTTTTTTTTTCTTTGAGACTATGTTGCCAGGGGAGTTTCGATTCGGGATCAGATCTGAGCATTCCATATCCCAGATCAGATCTGGGATCCCGCGGACTCAGGCGATC
>PVHY01005055.1:29891-47186 GCA_004024945.1 Uropsilus gracilis
TTTTTTTTTTTTTTTGAGACTAGGTCGCGCTATGTTGCCTGGGTCGGGTCTCGAATCCTCCGACTCAAGCGATTCCTAGCCTCGGCCTCCCTTCTTAGGCTGGAATTAAAGGCGCGCGCCACCGCACCCTGCCCGTGCGCGCGCGCACATGCGCATTTTTTCTGATCCAAGCATCTTTATTACATTTTTTTTTCTCAACGCGGAGGTCCTTTTGCGCTTTTGAAGCTGATCACAATCAGCAGCTTAGAGGGGTGCTGTGAGGCCCCACCCTATTGTTCATGCTCTGCAGGTGAAGGCTGAAACACTTCATTTGAAATTTTTGCCTGGCAAATTAGTGATGAATCCGGTCCGTTCACATGAGAGACTTCACACTTCTGTCAAGCCTCGTCTGCCTCAAGAGCTCTGAGCTACTAAATACACCTGCCAAAGTTCTGCCAGTGTTGTGACTCCCAGGTCATAGGTCCCAAGTGACAAATGCAATCCTTCCAGCCACGCATTCCCTACTTACCAGTGATTACTAGTATTGTCCAAGTTTCATGTATGCACAGAGGGGAAACTGACTATTTTTTAAAAATTAGACATGAGAATTTTTCACAAAAGATTTCTTTTGAAGGTATTCTCAATTATGCAATATTTAATGTTCAATAGTTAATAATCAAACAGATCAAATCTATATATGGTTCAAGTCTAGAAAATGACAGTATCTTTCATACATCTATTTGGATAATTTTGTAGGTGTGCATGAACTGTTAATAATATCTTTCTTGTTTATATTTGGTGTCAGACTATTTCTGATATATCAGATTGTTACTGATGTTTGTATGTTTATTTTTGTTCTAACCCATATTCTGTCATTCAAGAGTATAGTATCACTATAAGCACTCTTGAATTTTCTAATAGACTATCGGATTTTAGCAAATAAAATCTTTTTCCTCCCTTGTTAAAAATAGGAATTCATCTCTTCTTCACTTTGAAAAGAATCTAAATATAGTTTCATTAAATGTAGATATTAAAAAGAAAAAGAAATAATTATATTAATGGTCTTCAGAAACTATTTCTGTTAATATGAGAATTCTGTATTCACTCAAAGCTATTATTATAATAGTTTAATCCCATAAAATGATAAAATATATAATTATATGCAGAGAAACTCAGTTATCTCTGGCATCTACACCTACACCCATGTCCTTTATACCTCCCTCCCCTTCCATTCTGCTAAGAATACTTGTTCTTATCATAAGGGTCTGTCTTCTTGTAAAATCAAAAGAGCATCATCCCCATGAAATCTAATCAAGTCCCTAAGCAATTGTCTCATTGCCATATACCATATTCTAGAGAAAATGATTATGGTATAATTTCTGTTGAAATTCAATATAATAACCTTCATTTCCCCCCAGAAAAGTGGCATCACCTCCTGCTTCTTATTAATTCATTATCTTTTGAGATGTGACAGTATACTTAGCACTAACACAACACAAAGGCCACAGTCCTTTCTCATATCTAAGGTGAAACCACCTATGGATTAGAATATATGAGAGCATGAGTTCTGAAGATAGCACCTTTAGGTATTTTAGTTCACAGATATTTTAATGTGTGTTGCTTTATAAGCTGTAAAATGAAATGGAGGTTTAAGTTTTTATTGGAGAAGTAAACTTTACACTAGGTGGCACTGTTTGGCAATATGTTATTTCTATTGACCTTGATTAATAGCATTCATATACATCTGTATTCCAACAGTTTTCATTACTTTTCAAATAAGAAATCTATGAAGTATTTTTATGATTAAAAGAATCATTGATTCTCTTAGTGAAAAGTTTGGAAAATTCAGGAAAGTATAAAAAGGAAAATCATCTGAACAGAAATATATACCATGAACATCTTATCATAACATAATTCTGTTTTGATAGCTTACCTAGATTTTTATTTATTTAAATTTTTTCCTTACACTGCTGTAGTCCCCATAGTTCTCCTGTCACTTTATCATCCATGACCCACCACCTTATGTATTCTATTGTGTTCTCCAGTCTGGCCCCAACCTTCCCCTTCCTTTGCTGTATGTTTCAGTTCTAAGGTCAGCTTGTTAGTTTTGACTATTTCTTGTCCTTTTGTTTATCTATATTCCACATATAAGTGAGACCATCTGGTATTTCTCTTTTAGTTTACATACCTTTTTCTGTATGGTTTAGGAAGCTCTGAATAGGCATAGGCTTTGGAGATATACAAACTGATCCACTTCCATTCCTGACACTTCTTTGATACATTTTAGGACTGTGAACATATTGATATAACTCTGGCCCACACTTTTCCCTCCCTCAACCTCCACCCCCAAAGCAGGGGGTAAGAGAGCAAAGTCATCTGCATGTCTAAAACTGCTGTGCAAAATCTGATGCTTGCAGATAAAGCAAGTCTTCATCCCCACCAATGACCAAAGAACCAGATTTTAGAAAAGATTGAACAGTGTTACCCAGCCTTTGTATGATGCAGAGAGAGAGATTAAATCCTCCATTGCTTTCCCTAGCATCAGTTTATCTTTAGATCTGGACAACTTAGAACCTGAAATCCTTCCTGTCTAGAAAAATTACATCCTTAATGCCAGTTATCCTCTAGTCTTTCCTAGATAAACTAAATTCACACTAGAGTTTATTGTGTAGGTAAATACTAGTCAGGCTTTTTCCTCCACTGGCCTGTATAACCAGAACCTGGAGTATTGAATTTTCCCCATGATTGTGTGGTTCAGTGGGTATGCAATAGGTTAGTGTGCATACCTGGGCCTAAGAGAAAGGGGAGAAAGGGATATAGAGATAGATTCTGCAGGAGAGAGAGATCAGAAAAAGAGTGTGAGATCCCTGCCTCCCAGCCTCCCCCCACCCCCAGCTCCGACCCTGGCCCTGGTCCTGGCCCTGGCCCTGGCCCGCCTGATGTGTCTGTGTACCCTCTAAAACCAATAAAGAACCTGTGCAGATTGATCTGCCTGATACTTGCATGCCAGTGAGCATCATGAACAGGCTGGCTGCCCCTACAATAGGCGACAAGGTTGGGCTGGTCACCCAACAAATGGAAAAGGACTCACAAAGTAAAATCAGTTGAACTGCTTCTTCGGTTTGAAACTTTACCTTGATTATTTAATAAGCTTTTATGGAACTATCATGGAGACTATATTTCTAGTTAACATGGCAAAACTCAACTCCATTGCAGTTTTTATATTATTTTTTTACTCCTCCCTCCAGCTACCATTTATTTCTTCAGGAAAGTTGTCCTATGTCCTTCTAGTCTCGCTCTCATTGCAGTCCTCTAACTATTTCAGTCTAACTCCTGTAACCATAATCCCAATATCACGCTTATCTGAGTAAGAGGTTATGAGACTGTATTAATGACCTGCAGGTTGTTAAATTCTCAAAGCACATTGTCTTATTTCCATGTCATGCTGTTCCTCAATGAACAGTGTAGCTCTGAAGTTCCATAATCAACATACTTGACAACTGATCATCGTATGTGTCTTTTTCCAACTCCAAATTCAGTGAAGACAAGTTGACAGCTTAAATTAGCCATGGAGAATATGTATATTACTGAAGGGTACATGAGTTATCAGGGTTTTTCAGGTCCTTCTGCCATTAAGCCTGTACAACCAGCACCTGTACAACTTGCACCACCACCCCCCATGATCGTACACACCTGGGCCTAGGAAGGAGGCAATAAAAGGTCAGTCATGCTGACAAAGGAGAACTCAGGGAAACTCAGAGAGACTCAAGTGGTTGTTTCTTTGCTACCATTTTCCCCTGTTCACTATTAAACACCCTGCGAAGATGATGCTGAGGACTCTGGCATTCTTTAAGCTGCTAGAATCAGAGTTGAAGCTACCTGGATTGGGGTGGTTGCAAAAACAGAGAAATCAGCAATCTGCAAATCAGATTCTCCCCTCCCTACTTTTGTTAATGTTCATTCCGTCACTCTAGGATAGAGGCCATCGTTTTCCCCTTCATGTTCTTCTGTTTTCCTCATAATAGCTCTCTTGGGTTTCCTCTAGTCTTCCTCTTCTTTGCTAACTTTTTCTGTGTTGTGCATTTGTATTCCTTAGGAGTCAACCCTTGGTCCTTTCTTCTTTCAATGTCAGCTTCAAAGTAATCTCGTTAATTTCCATGCATTTAAATACTACCATTATGTTGATTGAATTCAGATTTCTATTTTGTAGCCCAGACCCCAAGATCCAAACTCAAATGTCAAGTCACTTGTATTTAAACTTGTATAGGATTCCACAGATGTCTCAAATTCATGGGCAAAACAGAGCTCCAGATGTAATTCCACAAAATTTCCCCTTTATCCACTTTAGTAAATAGATACACCATCTATTTGATTACCTACATCATTCATGTTTCTTTCCTGTTCTTCATGTTTGTTTAATTCAGCAACTAATCCTGTCAATTCTACCTTCAAAATATCTTTTGGAGACATTTTAATTTAGAGCTATCTATATTCTTATTTGTATTCTCTACTTCAATTGCCATCACATACTGAGCTACCATCATCTTTCAACTCAATTATTCTAACAGATGCTGGGTTCCCATTCTTCCCCACCAATCCATCTTCATGTAGCAGCAAAATAAAGAGATATATAGATTAAAAATCAAAATAGCAAAACAGATTTTGCCATTCCCTTGCTTAAAACTCTTAAATGATATTTTCATTGCATTTAGTTTAAAAGTCAGATTTTAAGTTATGAGCTGACTCCAGCTTATCTATTCAGCTTGAAATAACAACATTGAAGTTCATTTATGCTCTGCTAAAATCCACTGTGGTTTCTTTCAAGTCTTTTAACACACCAATTCCTCCCTTCTCCCTCCCTCCCTTTTCCACCCCCTATATATTGTATATGAACTAACTTCCCTACTGATAATCTTTTTCTTGCTCTTCCTATAGTAAGCATCTCTGTCCCTTTAATTATCAAATGAATTAAAATCTAACTTTTCTCTGTCTTTGTTCCTTGTTTACTTCCCGGGTGAATGAATGAATAAATGTAGAAATAGATTCTTATAGGAATATATAAATAGGCCTCATAGGAATAATTAGTGAAAAAAATATTAGTAAGTTCTTAGCATAAGGCCTGGTACATAGTATGTGTTAAATAAATGACAGGGGAAAATTGTTTTTAAATTAAATTAAATTAATTTTTAGTATTCTAGAGTGCCATAATGAAGACTTGTGTCCCGAAGGTGGCAGTATTAAAGCTTAAGCTTCTAGTTTCATAGATGGATAGCCTTAATTAAACAGAACACACCCCTGTTATTTATCCTTTGAATAACTAAGTGTGTGCTAGTAAGACAAAGAGCTAGAACTGCTGATAGGAATTAAATTATTTATGATAATCTAACTTGGATAAGAGCTAAAAGCACCAAAAAAACTATTAGGCCATAATACGTTTTGTTTTCCCTGATCAAACACATATGAAAAGAGCCCATTTGGACTTTGGCAACTTAATAGTTAGACTATGATATTAGTAATGCTCTGCTTATAGACTTTTTCCACTTAGTTTGCTATCAGAGAATTCCACATTTTTAATTTTACATTCACAAAGCAGCTTGTCAGAATACCTAATGAAATTGTAAGAGTAAAGCTACAATTGTTATTTTTCAAAAAAGGGAGGATCTCAAGGGTGTAACACCAATGTGCAATTGTATGAGTATATTCAAGTAACAAAATTTAAATAACATTATAAATAAAATTTGGTAATATCTATACTCTAGTACTTGTATTAAAATAACTATATAAAGATAAAATAACTCTAGCACTTGTATCAAATTATAAATCACTTAAAATGTATTAAAATTTTCTGATTGTATCTCATGTGAAGTGGTTTTGAAATCAGGTAACAAAACAAAGCCAATCAGAGTACTTAACTAAACTTACAAACAAGAGCAGCTGACCCTTTAAAACCAGCTACTCCTTAGGTTTGTCCCAACCTCCATAAGCAGTAACAAGACCACAGTAATCTTAAGAGGCAAAAACAGATTTACTCATTAAAAATACAAAATAAACAAAAATCACTGAGGGTGCAACCAGTTCGGTCTCTAGTCCAAAAACTGCACATGGATCCTTCAGCCATGTACGTCCACGAAATGGTAGCTGCCCTACCTTCAAGTCAGATGAAGAAGCCAAGATCTGCCAGTGAGCCTCCTTCAAAAGTGGGAGATTCAAATTCAACAAAGAAACCAGGATGGCATTGTCAACTCTCCTCCAAATGGCACAGCTCCAACATTCTTTCAGCTTCAACTCTAAAGTGGCCTGAAACCAGCAAGACTCACTCGCTACAACAGCAGCTATCACTCCAAACGTCTCACAATGAAAACAGCAACACTCAAAGGTCTCTTCAGATCTCCAGACAATTCCCAGGCTTTGCAGTTTCAAAGTTAAAACAAGTTTTCAAGTACCATGTTTCCAAGATAACTTACACAAGTCACTAGTTTCTCCAACATGCTCTCCAGGGCTCCCTACTGGCCCAGGTTGGTGCTGAAAGCCTACAGCATGACTTCCTTCCCTGCCCTGCTGCTGCACATGGCAATGGCATCTCTGAGGCCTCCAGTGTCCCAGCTGCTCCTCTGCTCTGCACCTCTCCACACCTTTCTCTCTGTTTCTGTCCCTCCTCCTTAAATCCCCTCATACTCTTCCCCTCTCACAAGAAGGCTTAACTTCCCTTCTCCAAGTCTCTGTCCACCAGGGCACAATGGCTGACATTCTAACCCAGCACCACCATACTGAGGGCCGTGGCCCCTCAATTTCACCACAGCACCCCTATCTGTTTTGGGGTCAATAACACCCATTAACTACCTCTTTCATGGTTTTCCTGGGGTCCCCAGCACATAAGCACAAGGGTCCCTCCAGGCAATGGCACACTGCTTCTAGCTAAATCTTCAGTCCCCATCATCTCTGGTTTGGTTTTTTTTTTTTAGACTAGGTCTCACTATCTTTGCCTGTGGAACCTCAGGCTCATGTTGCCCAGGGTACCACAGACTCGAGCAATCCCCAGCCTCAGCTTCCCAGGTAGCTGGGATTACAGGCATGCACCACCACACCCAGCTATCTTTTTGGGACTAGGTCTCGCTATGTTGCCTTGGGCGGGTCTTGAACCGCAATCCCCAGTTCCAGTCATGCTCCATAGGCTGGCGCTTGCAGGCATATGCCACCGTGCCCAGCTCATCTCTGGCCTCTTGTCACTACCTTCCTTGAGGGATTGGAACAAAGTTTTCCTAAATTGTTCATTTTATGCATTTTTTTAACCTTGAACTTTGCTCTGTTGATTATAGCCTTTCAGAGGCAAAGGGAAACTCCGAGGTCTGGTCTTATCACACAGGTCACAGAATAGAGAAAAGAGACTGAAGAGAGGAAACAATGCTTAGGTTCATTTCATTTTCCCCAGAGTTTCTCTTCCCTCCAACCTTACACCTCCTTATTTTGAGAATCCCATGGTGTATTTTCAAGGTTCTTATTTTTTCCATAATTTATATCTAAATCCCTCCTTCCTAATGATTTAGTGATGAGGAGAAAAGGTCTTTCCTTCACATGTTGCAGTGCTTACATATAGAACTGGTTTCCTGGAAACACTGCCACTTCATCCCTTTTAATTTGTGGATGATAAAAAAATAAAAGTCACCACCTTCCCTGAGGGCAACTTTCAAGCCACCTTTAAAAAGAAAAATCAAGACACAACCTGCTTTCCCAGCAGTTGTAGCTCTAAGTGTCTTTCCCAGATATATATTTACAAAGAAATCATGAAGAGACACTTTCAAGAATAGTCAATGCTGCACTGTTCATCAAGGTGAAATCAGAAAGATATAAATGACTCATAAAAAGAAAATGGTAAAATAAACCATAATGCATCCATACCTTGGAATATCTCCATAGTATGCAGTATTCAAAGACAAATAGATACATATTTATATAGAAAGTTCTTTGGACAAACTGAGTTGAAGGCTACAATCTGCAGAAAGATAGATATTCTCTGAACACATGGACACTCACACACAATGCATCTGCATATGGAAACAAGAAAAGAGCTCTAGAGGAAGATGCCACCAAACAAATACATTGGATCTGGTAGATGGATTAAGGCTTTTTTTTTTTTTTGAAACAAGGTCTCGCTATGTTGCCCTGGGTTGTCCCAAACCCATGCCCAGCCTCAGCCTCCTAGGTAGCTGCTGATTACAGGTGCCTGCCACCATGCCCAACTGCTTTTTTTGACACCATGTCTTGCTATGTTGCCCGGGGTAGTCTTGAACCCGCAAATTCAAGGGATCCCAGGCCTCTTGCCTTCCAGCGCTTGGACTACAGGCATGCACCACCCCACTCAGCTCATTAAGGCATTTTTGCTTTGTCTCTGAAATTTTTATAATGCAAATCTGGTGAATTAATCCTTCTTAAAATATAAGGCAAAAAGAGAAGGAAGGCAAGAATGCATATAGCACAGCCCGGTGATTAATTTCATGGTCCCTGACAGATCCAGACTGCAGCTTGCCCTTCATTTGACCTGTGGCTCACTTTTCTCCCCAGCAAAATGATGGCAACAATAATGGTTATAAAGATATACTTAAGAACTGAGAAATAGGCCCAAAGTGAAGTCCTTCATGCTAAGTCCTTCACTAAGACTTAACAGCCTAGCCTAAATACTTACCTTCTCCCCAAAACATAAATGTAAACCAATCATTCTGGGATTTCTTGGTTAGACCTACTGAGATCTTATGCGCGTTTATGGGTCTTTGCTTAAGTCTTCAGCTCACGGAGCTATTTGCCTCCTATCATTATATAATTTGGGACATGACAATTGTGCAGCATAACAAGCACCTCTGCCATCCTGTAAGCTGGAGTCTGATGCTCCTTAAAGATGAGGTTTGCTTTTGGACTTTCTGGGCTTGACTCCGCAATCAAATTGTAACGTCAGTAAGCTCTTCTCATCAGGCATCAACATTGTTTTGACCCTGTCAGCCAGAGTTCTCTGCCTGAACATTAGGATAGTACTTGTATCCAAAGCTTCTGCTCTAATTTTTGTAACATGATGCTGAATCTTAGTGTTGAAATATGTTTTTAGGCCATGATATAGACACCAGACTTGGCAGTAAGTCACAAATTTTAGACCAGGTCACTCTTTTTCAAGTCACTCCGAGAAATTCCCCACCCTTGCAGCATGGAGGCGGATGGGCTGACTCAAAAACATAAACAACGGTACCATCATTGGGTTGAAGATTCCCGTTGGTGTGACATCTAAACAAGAGGAGGGTTTGTAAAATGTGTCTTTGAACCCTCTTCATCATTGCAAAACAGAACAGTGAGGAGTTCCTGTGACCTCTTTATCTCTGCTGGTCTAGGTGGTGTTTGGAGAGAACATTCATTGTTGTTTAGATAGTTCTCTCCTGGAACTAAAGAGACAACAGCCAGTAGCCAATGAAAGGTCCCAGCAGGTTAGCATTTACTTGTTAACTGCAACATCTTACCCCTCAAATGTTCTATAGAACACCCAGATCCCTTCTTGCTTAAACACTTTGTATTTATTGCAGTTGTTCTTTTTCAAGCTAATGATTCACGCAGTGGCACCTTTGGACAACCAGTACTTTTTGTCCGAGTCTTACTAGGAACTAAAATCTGTTCTTAATTCTGTCTTGATTTCCATCTACCATACCTTTTGTGCTGGAATCTACATCTGAAACATTCAACATCTCCACTCTGTTCCATCAAACTCTGGACCAAACCCAGCCGCTGGTCCTTGTTCTAAATAAGAGACCCTTCAAGTTTCACAGTCACCCTGGCTTTGCACTAGATTACTCATTTCTTTGTTTCAACATGTTCTCCTCTCTTCTGGTCCAGTTTTCCTGTTTCCCTTATGTTATTGCCAACTTCTGTGTAACTCGTCCAAGAAGCTTCATGACCAACTTCTAACCCTCTGATGCAAAATAGCGGTTTCTTTTACTTAAGGCACACTCACAAGGATAAGCCAAACACAGACTCCTTACGAGTGGCTAGAACAGAACACATGCAGGACATAATTCCCAAGAAACTGACTGATACTAACCACAGCAGTGTGATTCACCTCCAAAACAACATTTTAAGCATGAAGTTATTTAAATATCTGAGTTGTGGGCACAGTTAGAAGCTTGAGGTGAATTGAATAAAGGCTTTCAGAAAGGAAGTGATGGACAACTGGATCAGTACCTTCCTATGTTAGTTTAGATATCCCTCAGATGAAAACTAGGGCTCTACTGAATGATTTAGCTACTGCTTATTCAATGATTTATATGAAAACATTCTTTCATATACATTATTGGACTAGCCATCCAAAATAGTCTTGTGAGGTTAATACTATTTTTATTATGTGCATTTCAGATCAAAACAATAATAACTTTATTATGTATCATGTGCCACATTGTGGGACTATATTTAGCATTTACTGGCTTATTTATTCATAAACAATCCTAAAGAGGATGCAACTATTTTTCAGTTATGGAGAGTTGAGGCTATGCCTAGGGTTTCCAGAGCAGCATGTGAGAGACCCAGAATTAAAAGATCCTAAGCTCTTCATCAGGAAGTTTGCCTTGCCTAAGGTTTCCCGGCCAAAAATATAGAAGACTGGAATTGAGCCCAGAGATAGTATGATTTATTGTTCACTCCAAAAAAAGTTTTATTCACATGCTGTACAGTTGGCCCATTTAAAATGTAAAATTCAATGACTTTTAGTATATTCATGGATTTGTATGTTCATCTTTTTCAGTTCAGGCTGCCATAGAAAACACCATAGACGGGGCAGTTAAACAACAGAGATTTAATGTCTTGCTGTTGTGAATGAATGTCCAAGATCAGAACCAACATGTTGGTTTCTGCTGAGATTCTCTTCCTGCCTGATAAATGTATCTTCACTTGGTGGAAGTGGGGAGAGAGGAAGGATTAGAGAAAAACCTCTCTGGTGCCTCTTCTTGTAAGGGTGCTGATTCCACCATGATGGTCCTACCCTCGTGACCTCATCTAAACTTAATTATCTCCCAATGCCATCACGTGGAGGGGGGGACTTTAACACTAATTGGGAGCAGAATTCAGTCCATAGCTCCTCACTTCCAGATCAGAGGTTCAACGGTGAGTATTATCGGTCCTCTCTCTCAATCTAAATTTTCAGGAGGGAGAAATAGATTGGACAACTTTGAGTCAGATCCATACTACAGTTCTATCATATGTGGCATAGGAGAAATTGTCATGTCATTGAGTTGTAAATGTAATTGTCATGTCATTGAGTTGTGGCATTTAAAGAATTCTATTGCTTAAACACAATTTATAGTACAAGTACATAGTGGCATCTCATACTAGCATGATATATATCTTTGTATGGATTGTTTTAAATAAAATTTGATATCTATGGTACAACTATGTTATTGTGTATATCTGTCTTGCATTCATTTTAACAGGAGTAAAATATTCCATATTCCAAGGTGTGACAATACCATACCTTTTACTTATTTTCAAATTGGCTTATACCTGCTTCAGATATGCCCAGTGGACTGATGAGCTCTTTAAAGAATTCTCATTAAAGGATCTAGCCTTTTCATTTAGATTTTTTTTTATTGTTTCCATCTCCTTGGTGGAATTTCCATGCCTTTATATAAGTGGTCTTTCTTTTCTACAAGATCCGTATTCAGGTACTTTAAAGTCCTTCTCTGATAGTTCAAAAACTAATTCAAATCCGAGTCAAAGTCTCGGATCTGATTCTAGTTGGTATTATTATATTTCCACCTTGAACAATTTTCTTTCATATTCTCATAGTACAGGCCTACTGGTGATACATTTCCTCAGCTTTTGTTTTATAAAAATGTTTTCAATACTATTGAAGAATACTTCTGCTGAGTATAGAATTTTAGTTTGACATTTTTTTCTTTCAGTTGTCTTCGGGATTGCTCGTTTTCTGTTTAAAATTCTGCTCTTTTTATCTTTGTTGTATACATAAGTCTTCCTAGACTAATACCTTTTATGATTTTCTCTTTATTGCTGGGCTTCTACAATTTGGTTATGATATGCTTGGGTATGTTTTGTTTTGCTTGCTTTTATATTTTTATTTCTCCTGCTTAGGAATCATTGACATTTTTGAAGTACAGATTTATTAATTTTCTTAAATTTGGAATGTTTTCTGCCATGGTGTTTTCAAATAGAGTCTCCTGGCCATGTCTGTTTAGGATTCAAAGATATTTTAGACTGCTAATATTAGATTGCTTCCTGAAACTCTATGCTATTTCTCAGTGATTTTTTTCACTCTGTATCACTTTGAATAGACTTCACTACTGTATCTTCACTGATCTTATTGTCTAAATAATTTAATTTTCTCTAAATAGCACATGGCAAAATTTTTGCCTAAAATATTATACTCTCACTTTTAAAACTTCAGTTTGGCTGGTCCAGCCACTATGGAAAACTGTGTGGAGGACCTTTAAACTACTGAAAGTGGAACTACCATTCAATCCAGCAATCCCAATTCTAGGATTACAAAAACTCTAATTCAAAAGAACACCTGTACTTGGATTTTATTGCAGCCCTATTTACAATATCCAGGATATGGAAGCAACCCAAATGCCCCCAAACAGATGAATGGCTCAAAAAGTTGTGGTCTATGTACCCAATGAAATATTAGTCAACAATCAAAAAAGACAAACATGTCATTTGCAACAACATGGATGGAGCAAGAAGGAATCATGTTAGTAGAAATAAGTCAGTTAGAAAAAGAGGAATACTGAATGGTCTCATATGAGGGATATAGGGAAAACAAACAAACAAATGGACAAGAATAATTTAAAACTATCAACAGAACTGAGAGGGGGAGGAGGGCAAAATCAGGGGAGGGGTGGCCACAAGAGATTAAGATGGTTCACAGGTGTTAAGGTGGTGGGAGAACCTCAGGATAGACAACAATGTAAAAAATATATGTATGTGTACAGTCAAAGAAATAAAATTATTAAAAAATAAATAAAACTTCAGTTTGCTTCACTGGTTCTCTAATCTTTCCTTTTTCTTCAGTATGGTCATGTCTACCTTTAAATAGTTCAATATAACTTAAAAGACATTTTAACACTCCCACTGGTTAGCTTCACTAATCTCTATCATTCTAAGTCTTAGTATTTGGTTTTCCTTTGAGCCAAGGATTGTATCTTCTCTCTTCAAGCAGGGTTAGTCATAATGGAGTGGAACTTGAACACCCAGTTCCATCCAGACCAGGCCAGGGCCCACATAGACCCATAAACAGGCCCCCAGCAGAACCCCAAGTGGGGAGGTGCAGCCCTAGTCGAGATGAGGGCTCACTTGGCTTGTCCAGTGCAGAAAGCTGTTGAACCTCAGGAGTCACTTGGCAGTCCAGTAGGTGCTTTGTTCCGATACAGCTGTCAACACTGCCCTGGAAAAATAGCCTGGTTATAGGTGCACTTGGGGTTTGGGAACCTTGAGCTAGGACCCTGCTGGTCAACCAAGGTAGCCCCAGGCCTGGCCTAAATGGGGATGGCTGCTCTGCCCCTGGAACCCTAGATAAGTCTGAGTGGGGCCTGATGTTGGGCCTCAGGGACCCAGGCTGGGTGGCACTAAGGTTCCTTCAGGTGACCCTAGGGAACCCCAGGCCTGGTCTGGTTGGGGCTGGCTGTTTTTCCCCAGGAATCCTATGTACAGAGTTCACTTTCTATGGTTTCATCTACTTCAAAACTAGCTCTTTGCCCCACATCTTCCTGCCTTCTCAGGACCTCCCAGGACTTTGATCTGTGTCTCCTAAACTTGGCAAAACCATTAAACTCTCTGTGATTTTCTCTTCCCTCTGTGTTCTGACTTCTGTTCTGTCAGAAACTAAGGCATCCATAGAACTTATCTTATTTGCTTTCCTTTCTTGAAGCATCATTGTCTTGTGTTGCCTTGTTGCCTAATCCCTTAAAAATCCTGTTTCATATAATTTATTGTTTCAGTTTGATATAAGGCAAATCCAATTATTATTAATTTGTCATGTCCAGAAGCAAAATTATATCATTACCCTCTTTTAAAGATCTATTTTATTTATAATTATCTACTTTTTACATTATTTATTTTACCTTCTCTTTTTTCCCCCATGATCAGTTTTACTAATGGGTATCCATTTTGTTCATCTTTTGAAAGAAACAATGTTTATCCTAGTTTCTCCTTTCAAACATATCAATATTTAGATTCATCTACATGTAAACAACTTTTTTCCTCTGATAAGGTATTTCATACCTCTTAACATTTCTATATATTTAACAGGTAACATATAGAGATATAGATAAATACTGAAGAAAAATATATGTAATGGTGATCTCAGTCTTAAACTATATTTTGTCCTTATTTTTCAAAGATATTTTTGCTGCATACATATTTTAAATAGTTATAGCCTAATCAGAATTCCATTGTCTCCTGATTTTCATTGTTCCCTTCAAAAAAATCTGTTCTAAACTATTTCTTTTCTTTCTTTTTCCCCCTTACTTTCTGTATCTTCTCTTAATATTTAGTTTGACACAGTGTGTCTAGGTCTGTATATATTTTTATTCATTCTGCTTGATATATATTTATTTTATGGACTATGACTTTCATTGAAAACTTCTCTGCTATTAATGTTCTCAACTTCAAATGTTGTCTTCAATGATACATCTTTTCCTTTGTTTCCTAGAACTTCTATGATTTATATATTAGATCTTCTCATTTCTCACCTAACCCTTCATTATCTTAATTGCTCTTTTGCATTACCCATCTCCTAATATTTCAGAGCTTTATATTCAGTAATTTTCTAACATTTTTCTTCAAATTCATGAATTCTTTGGTTCCAACAGATTTTCTGTTTACTTATTGATTACATATAAAAAATTAGCAGTTACTATTTTGCATTTGATTTTGGTCTCTTTAAAATTACTTGGTCATTTTTGATAGTCACTTGGCTCATTTTTATCATGTGTACTTTTTTTGCTTTATGTATTTTTGTCTTATATTTGTGAGATGAGAATTTGCCTTATCAGAATATGTAGTATCTATATCTGCTATTTATTGTTTCTGCTCACTATTAACTTAGAATAGCTTGTTCCCTTGAGTGCTTCGTAATCTTTGATTATGACCTCATTTTTGCTTGGTCATCTATGGAAACCAGAATGTATAAATTAGGAATGCTTTCATTAAAAAAGATTGTTGTCTTTCCTTGGAATGCTACTACTCAGGATGTTTTGTCTGCTTTGGTGATCTGATTTAATAAAGCGTTTCCAAGAATCCATTTTAAATATTATCTGGCTTCCCCCATCAGAAAGTAAATCTCATGAGAAGAGCAAGTTTATCTAATCCTTGTTACACCTTCCTCATTGCCTATGGTGGGTATTATAAAGGCATCTGCTGAAAAATTATTTTGAGTTGTTCTGTCTGCTTTTTTGTGGAAATCAAAATTATTCTCATGTTGTTCATGAGATGTTTGGAAGTTTAGAATGAAAGATGATGGTGAGTGACCTGTTGAAAAGCTATGGAATTAAGACTCCATAGTCAGTCATTTAAAAAAATCAATAATGAATAGAAAATACAAATCATGTATACTAATTTTTCTTCCACTTAGAATTGAAAGGGTGTTTTTTGATAAGTCAAATAGTACCCCAACTTTTTTTCAAACATAGAGTCTATTTCTTCTCTTTGGTCTACATTGGTACCTCTTTATTATTTCAACCAATAAGCTATATTTTCTGACTTTAAAAGGTTATATTTAATATTTGTCTAAAATTTCCTGTACTTTACAGATTACCTTTATAACAATTTGTAAGGTACTCTCAGTTATTGTAGATGAGAAACTTGTTAGGATGCTAAGGCTCTTAAAAGGAACTAGGTTGCTGAATGGTCAGAAGAATTAGTTTCATATTTCCAATTTACAGGAAGAGATTCTAGGGTCATGTGATTCACCCAAAAGAGTATTTCAAAATACCTCAACTCCAAAATTTAAGCAAAGCATTATCTTTAAAAAATCTGAAATGATATGTAACTTGAGTAAGATTAAAGCTGCATACATGTGAAAACTTTTCTTTAGACATAATCTTGATATAAATGTCATCATTTTTCAAACTATAGTCAATTGTGTACTGAGTACCAGCTGTATACCTAATCGTATTGTGTATTTTATTTCAGGCTTACAATTACACATTGGTGTATAGTATGATATAAGCATCAGTGCAGTCTATTCTAAGCATCTTAAGAATGAGAGCAAGCTCTATTGTTTCTGAAACTTTTGCACTATATCTGTATCTTGATAAGCTTGTGAGGTTATCAGGATTAGAATTATTATGGCAGTTAGAGAAAAGGATTGAATATTTATTACAAGATGAAAGTAGAAAGACAAACAATGCTGGGATTTTTTTTTTTTTACTTGTATGGCATCTGGTATAATATATGCTCTGCAATAAATTTCCTGGACAAATTTAACTCAACATGACTATTCAAATCTCTGAATTCCAGGAACTCTCAATCAACTGGGGAGGCAGGAAACATGGGCAACAAAACCATTCAATGGTAATACCAAGCAGTATAATAAGAAAAAAATTAAGAGGTGGCTCTGAAAATACAGACTACAGAAACTGAGAGAACAAGGACATCACTGGATAAAGGCAGCTGGAGTACATTTCATGACAAACTGGTATATAAGCTGGGGAAAAAGGCATTTGGGAAGAGTAATGAAACTGAGTGATGACAAGATCACTGATAATGCCGGAGACTGGAAATTGCATTATTAGGAAACAGAGTGAAAAGTAATCTGTCCACAACAGAGTGTTTGCATATAGGAGTAGCTGGGGATCATGCTGGAGATGTGGGAGGTGTATGCAAAGCTGGGGATCATGCTGGAGATGCAGGAGAGCACAGCATATGGAAGATCTCAGAATCTCAGTAGACCCTTAGCTCTCCATAAAACACGAAAAATATCTATCTTGTTCACCATTACAACTTTAGTACTTACCACTGAGACTGGCACATATTAGCTCATGTTTAATTAAATTCTGTTGAGTGACTAAAGACATTGGAAAATTGAGCATTTATCTGGAGATTAGAGGGGATTTGCTGGAAGTTTTGTAGTACCAACATGTCATGCAATGGATGGGGCTTTAGGAAAAACTGTTCGTCTGGGCACAAGGCAGAATAAATAGGAAATGGAGGCTGGATGCAGGTATCACTACAAGGCTATTCATGTAATTGCCCTTTGGATGAGGAGGGTGAGAAAGACTTGTTTTGAGACCAAAGCAATTAGATTGTGATCTTTGGGCATATTTTCTCCCTAGAAGC